>OVBJ01001470.1:0-27974 GCA_900406535.1 Noccaea bulbosa | reverse complement strand
AAGAAATATTCTCTTTGTTAGTTTCCTAATTTTTCAAACATGATGGCTATTTTCTTAATTTTAGATCAAATTATGGTCATTCCACAAATTCTCCCTTTTTTTTTTTTTTTTCCATTCTGCCTTGTTTGTGAAAAAGCGTTGCATGTACCCTTTCTTTCTTAAGGGTATTGCTACTTCAGGTTTAACTGTATACGCTTGTTCAATGGACTGTGCAGCCATCCACTTTGGCAAGTGGTATATCGCAGTTGATGCAGACTTCTACTTTGAAAGAAAAAGAGCCAAGAGGGGAGGAGACCCACCAAAACTCCTCCTATATTAACGTTTGCTTCAGTCATGTTTCTCTTTATATTTTTGTTCATCTTTATCATCTCACGTGTTTTGAGATTTCTTCTACAATGGAATTTAATATATTTGTCTTTTGATCTTATTTAAACTTGTATGAGNTTTTTTTTTTTTTTTTTTTAAATTTTTTTGGTTTTTTTTTTTTTTTTTTTTTTTTTTTTTTAAGAACATCTATTTGCTTCCACGTAATGCACTTTATATTTCTTTCAATAATAAAAGGAAATTGTTTTAGCTCCGGTTTTCTTTTAGTTTTTTCTTGTTTTTTGATAAAAAGTTTTCATTAATTGAAGTTAACCATTACAAAACATAACAAACAGAATAAAGAGTAGAGGAGAAAAAAATTAAGTTTTTTGCTTAATCTTGAGAAAGCTTTTAGATCAACTAATACCTGAAAGAAGGATGGCACAAGAGAGACTAAAGCTCAGTTTTTGGAACGATGGCCACCGCCACGACCACGACCCCGGCTTTGCAACCGTTTCATTTCTTGCATTTTTTGGGAAGGTTTTAAACGTCACTCTTGTGCCATAATTCAATCATGCAAGTCAATAAACTTTTAGTTCAACAAATATAATTCAATCATGCAAGTCAATAAACTTTTAAGAGTTTTGATTCAATATGCTTGAAACAAATCATGCCTCTGCTTGTTGTCCGTTGTTTTCTTGATTTTCCCTGAGTTATTATTGTCTCTATGTGACTCAGTTTTATCAAAATTATCTGTCTCGAAAAGAAAAAATAACAACTCAATCGTCTTTTTTCCTTTTTAGGCCTATTGAGAAATTAGGCCAAATTTAGGACCACAAGAAATTCCGAGCGGATTTAAATTGCTGGCTCGACCACTCAAAACCTCCGTCAATTTTTGGCCTCCTTTTGCGATGAGCGCCTCCGCCTCCGCCTCCTTCAGTCTCCGGCATCTCCGCAGCTTCCCTTGTAGTGTCCCGTCTCTTCTCTTCTCATCCTATTCCTCCATCTCATTCCCTCTCCACTCTCCTCGTCTCTGCGTCTTCCTCCGCCGCAACTTCCGCCGTCGCAGCCATCTCTTCCTTAACCGTCCCTTCGCTGCTGCAAGCTTCAGTTCCTCTCCAGGTTACAGTCAATATACACTTCCATCTCCAATTTGAGGCGAGTTTTGTTAAGTTGCGATTGCTGTTTCGTACATTTTTGCTTAGACGCGTAAATTCTGTAGGTTATAACACCTCTGGTTCGAACTACGATGTGATTGTGGTTGGAGCGGGGCACGCTGGATGCGAAGCGGCTTTAGCCTCTGCTCGATTGGGAGCTAGTACTCTGCTTCTCACATTAAACCTCGACCGAATAGCTTGGCAGGTTCGTTGTGTACCTTTTTTTTGTGTGTGTGTGTGTGTGCATACTTGTTAGAAATGTGGAACAATAATGCCAATAAACTATATTTGTTGTTACGTGAAGCCTTGCAATCCAGCAGTAGGTGGACCAGCAAAATCACAATTAGTACATGAAGTGGATGCACTAGGTGGTGATATTGGCAAGGTTGCTGATAGGTAATTGTATACAATTTCTTATCTTTACCGTCTTTTCTTGTCTTCGGTTTGTATTTCCTTTGGTATATCTAGTGACACTCTTGGCTTTTACAATGATTCTGGGGACAAATCTTTTTGAATCTATATAGTTACATTAGGAGGTGTTTCTGCGAGTTGCTGCACAATCAATTAGTTGCACTTGTTAGTGAATTTGAAAAATTCTGAGGTCTGGGGTTTAGCCTCAGAGGATTGTTTTTCATCAAAAGAGTTTGTTCGACTTGTACCTATGATTAGCATGAGGAATCAGAGTTATGAGAACGAGATCAAATTGAGCGATTATAGATCTGCCTCAGTGCAGTGTCTTTAATTGAATCTTCACTTATCATCTCCAGAGCAGCCGTCGATTCTTGTTTTCCAGATTTTGTCAAGCATATCAAACACTATTTAGTTATGCAACTGTTCTATAGTCTGACTATTGTTATATCTAGTTCTGGCTATGTTGTTTCTTCTTCGTCACTGTCACTGAACAGCTGATTATTTGGGTTCTAATTTTTATCGCTGATGTTATATCTTCTTAACAGTGCAGATGCTATTTACAGAAGCGTATCCTAAATGTCTCAAGGGGTCCTGCTGTAAGATCACTACGTGCGCAGACTGACAAAAGGGAATATGCCATGGAGATGAAAAAGATAGTGGAAAGGTCAGCTTAAGTTTATAGATCCTTTATATGGTGACAACTCTGAGTTTTGTGCAATGCTTTGCTGAAATTTCAAGAGTTTACTCCTTACAAGTTATGAAAAGAATACAATCTTGAATTATATTTTATTCACAGTTGTTCATGATTTGTTCTGTTCTGTCTAATAACTGCATTTTATTCCTTCTTGATATGCCAGCACTGAAAATCTCTGTATTAGAGAGGCAATGGTAACTGATATTCTAGTTGGGAAGAATGACAATGTGGAAGGCGTAGCCACATTTTTCGGGATGAATTTTTATGCACCTTCTGTTATTCTCACCACTGGAACCTTTATGAGTGGGAAGATTTGGGTCGGTAGAAAGTCTATGCCAGCTGGACGAGCTGGAGAGTCAGCTTCACAAGGGTTGACAGAGAATTTGGAGAAACTTGGATTTGAAACAGATCGCTTAAAGACTGGTACTCCAGCGCGTGTGGATCGCCGGACTATAGATTTTTCCAATTTGGAGGCTCAACATGGAGACGAAGAGGTTTGTATAGGTTTCACTATACAATTATAAAATTAGCCTATTCAGGATCAGTAGTTCATTTCCTTCTTTGGAATCTAACCAAAATGACCTTTTGTATTTGAAGATGCTGAACAGTAGTTTTCTTTTCCCAGGTCAGCTGGTTTAGTTTCGACCCAGATTTTCATATTGAGAGAGAGCAAATGAGCTGCTACCTAACTCGCACTACAAAGTTTACACACCAATTGATCAGGGATAATTTGCATGAGACACCAACTTATGGTGGATGGGTTGAAGCAAAAGGTCCTAGGTACTGCCCTTCCATTGAAGACAAGGTAAATTGTTTTCTGTGCATATGCTTTACCTCTTTTGCTTTGTAGTATCTCTTTCTTGGACGAAAGGGAAGTTACATCAGACAAGGTTCAGTTACCTTTCTTTTTATTGAGTTGATTGTTCTTGATACTCTTGTCAATGTTTGTGTCACATTCACATCGTGGAATCTAAGTTTGAGCAGGACCATGGAAACCTGATTTGGTATTGGTAGATAAAAGTAATTCTGAGACTGGTTCCCGCTCCAGCATGCAAACATATTCTCATAAGTCATTATAATGAGACGTAATAGTTAACAGAATAGTTAGACCGTAGGGAAGCATGAATATTAATAGGGGAGGAAACAGATCAGTGCTGGTTTTAGTGTTTGTTATAGAATCAAGAAGATCTCGAAAAAGAATAGGAGAAAAATTGAGAGAGTTTAATTTAGGTTGGTTCCTTGGAGTTTGTGTTTTGGTTCTTGGTTCAACAAGTGTTCGTTGTTTCTGAAGGAGTAATAAAGCAGTAATCGTTCTCAGTCGTATCATATTCTTGGATGATAGCACAGTAGCAAATAATGTATACTGATTTCCTGCAAACTGCTCTATGTTTTTCATCATCTTTTATTTGCAAGTCCTGAAGGCGATTCTCGTAATTCCATAAACCAATCTTGCATTCACTGTTTCTACCGTTGGTACAAAGAATGTGTTGAACCATCTTTCTCTTAAACTACTTTTGATGAACATTTTGCTAATCTCTATATCTTCTTTGGTTTCAGATTGTTAGGTTTAAAGACAAAGAGTCGCATCAAATATTCCTTGAACCAGAGGGCCGAGATGTTCCTGAGATCTATGTGCAGGTTGATGCATGTCTTAGTTTTTATTTTTCAATTGTTATCGTTAGGGAAAAAGTGTGAAGCTTAATTGCCTAAGGATGACAAAATGAATCTTGCTTGTCGTCTCTATGTTAATACCTTGAACATATGGTTGTCCAGGAATTTTCTTTATGTGTGTACTTAGAGAAAGCCTTGTCTGTAGTTTAATGTGAGGGTACATAAGCTACGTTTTCAAGCTTAGTATTCAGTGGTTAATATATGTATTGGTATTTCAAGTCTTTCAAGCGTCATATATAACTTCTCATGAGTGATTTGTGAGAATGTAATATCTTTGTTATCACTATCATTCTTATGTATTGGTATTAATAGGGATTTTCAACTGGCTTGCCGGAGAATCTCCAGCTGCCACTTCTAAGAAGCCTGCCCGGACTAGAAAATTGCGCAATGCTAAGGCCTGCGTATGCTGTTGAGTATGATTATTTGCCAGCTCATCAGTGTTCCAGGTCTCTTATGACAAAGAAAATTGAAGGTCTGTTCTTCTCTGGTCAGATCAACGGCACAACTGGTTATGAAGAGGCTGCTGCACAGGTAAATGTGTGGGAGAGTTTTAATTCCCTTAATATTGGAGCTTGATTCAGGATAATACGTTTTGATAGGATGATATGGAAGGAATGAAAACTGTCGGTTGAATGAAAACTGCTATTTAGACTATGTAAGTGCGTTTCATGTAACCACCAATGTCTGTTATCTATTTCAAATATAGGGTATTATATCTGGAATAAATGCTGCCAGACATTCGGACGGTAAGAAACAAGTTGTTCTTGAGAGGGAAAGCAGTTATATAGGCACACTGATTGACGACTTAGTGACAAAGGATCTCAGAGAGCCATACCGCATGCTAACAAGGCAAGTTCCATGTCATTTTCCTGTTCATTATCCATTAATTTGTGCCTCTACTTATAGTCTATCACCATATGTTTGATAGTCAAATATGTTTTTTCTTCTCAACGACAGTCGTTCAGAACACCGGCTTCTTCTTCGATTTGATAATGCGGATAGCCGACTCACGCCTTTGGGGCGTGAACTCGGATTGATAGATGATAGACGATGGAAGTTATACCAAGAGAAGCAAGCAAGGATCGCAGAAGAGAAGAAGAGACTGAAAACAGTCAAGATTTCAGGTTATCTCCATATTCCATTCCTCTCCCAATTGAAATGTACTTTATTGAAAACTAACTTTCATCGTCGGTTCTTTGGAAAACCTGTGTGATATGATAGTATTACGCACAATAATTTTTGACTGACTGTTATAACGCATGGAGCTCTCTGTCTCTCTTCAAGCAAACGTATTAAGACTTGGCGGAATCTGAATTTGGTGCGTTGTTGTTGCATAAATTGATGATGCATTGCTTCGCATTTGCAGGGGGTGATTTTGCTGCTGAAGTTACCAAGGTGTCTTCTCAGCCAGTCAAAGAATCAGCAACACTAGAGAGTGTACTAAAGAAACCTCACGTCCACTACAACATTCTCGAGAAACACGGCTTTGGAAACGCAACATTATCCAAAATGGAGAAAGACTGCGTAGAGATCGATATCAAATACGAAGGTTTCATTCTGCGCCAGCAAAACCAACTGCTACAGGTATGTTTTTGTCTACTTCATTGCTCCATTGAACGCTCCGTCTTTGCCTGCTTTAATTGAATCTGTTAATAGATGGTACAACAAGAACATAGACGACTTCCAGAGGGTTTGGATTACTTTTCAATGACAACTTTATCTCACGAAGGGCGTGAAAAGCTTTCAAAGGTGTGTTGAAAAACTAGTTTTGAGTAGAATGAATGTGCATTTATAAGCTTAAACGTCTTATGTTGTAAAGAATTGTAAATTTCAGGTGAGACCGCAGACACTCGGGCAAGCAAGCAGAGTGGGGGGAGTTAGTCCTGCTGACATAACGGCTCTGCTCATAACACTTGAATCGAACCGAAGAAGAAGTCAAGATGAGAAGAGAGGGAAAATATTGGAACATGCGTTGGCAGAATCTAATCCACACTTTGTACAAGATTGAGAGCATACTGGTTGATGAGTGGTTTTAGAAGCTACATGTTAGCAACTTAGTAAAACCTTGAAATTGATTTTGATATATTGATATTCAATGTTGTAGTTCATGTATAACTTATCTTCTGGAATGGCAAAAAAACAGTGTGGGTATTCTAGAAAACCTCATTCTCTTGATTTTATTTTTTCGTTTTGAGACGAAAGAGAAACAAATCGTTGTACGGTAACCATTTGAAACTCAAAAGCAAATCTCTCAGAAAGCAAACGTGAGAGGCTAGTGTAGTGTTTGCTTTGGTGCCGTTTGTCTTGCTTTCCTGCCTCTTAACTGATTGTTTGAATCTCAGTGGAGGAGGAACTTCGACAAGGGTTTCTGAGTTTCCGGGAAGTGTTTCTCCCTGTTTTCAAGTTTTTTTAGTGGATGGGTGAGTCTCGTGAGGTAGTAGTTCCTCGGTCGAAATACTTTTAATATGCTTCAGTGGCCATATCAAGTTGACGGCTAGAGTGATATGCGTTTCTCCCTGCGTAACATATTCTAATGGCAAAAATACTCTCGTGTATAAACTGAAGTGAGGAAAAGAAGAAGTCGTGTAAAATTTGTTACGACAAGGAAGAGGAGACATTGTTGGCTGTGACATTCTCAATGATCATGGATCATGTTGTCGTTTGCCATGTTCTTAAATGTTTCCCATTAAATTAGATATTTGTTGCTCAATCTATTGATTTCATTTCCCAAATTCAAAATCACGTTCTTATTAATCTAAACTGTCTCTCTCCTCTATTATGGTTTTGTAATGGCTATCTATACACAAGCAAGCAGTTAAGAGGCACAAACGGCACAAAAACAAACACCACACTACATATCAGGTATTTTCGCCGCTCTCTCATCCTTTAGCCTTTGCATACGCTGCTCCCACTGAAGACGATTAGCAGCCTTTACATCAGCCGCGAGCCCTCCAGGATACTTGTACTTGTAATTTTCAAGGGAATCAAGAGGATCACCTCCTTCAATGAATTTAGTCAGGTCGCGCTGGTAAACTGCGTGGAAAGGATCCGATTTGCGCAGAAAGTCAAATTTACCCTTCCTCCCACGTTCCATAAACGTCTCCTCGAACTCCACCCCATTCCTGAAAACAAAGAGTGCCGTTGTCTCGATAACATGTCTGATCTCTGGAGGTGGGTAAATGATCTTTGAATAATCCATTGACTGGATCGAACTGGATACTTTCTACAGCCAGATACAAAAAAAAAAACATGAACATCAGAACCTGGTGGAAACGGAAACGATAAACTATCTACCGAATCTAGTGAAATAGGTTTGATAAACGTGGAGATAGATCAATTCGAAAAACAATCGGAAGCCAAACCACCTATCACATCTAGATCAATTCGCAAAAACATCCATTGAAAACCAACATCATCCATACGAAAAAAGTAGAAGAATCGGCCAGCTACTTAGGGTTTCGGAGAGAAATAAGAAACACCATACCTTAGCCGGTAAGTAACAGCCAACGAACGGTTTCGAGACGCTTCTTGGGAATCGATTGAGGATCCTCGCGCGAAAAAAGACTGTCTGTGACCCCTAGCTTTTAAGTTTTATGAATAAAACTCGTATTCTGGTTTTCCATATGGGCCTTTATTATTTGGGCCTATAACTTATACCAAACTACGGAGATAAGTTATTGGTATTGTCGCCGCTCTAAAGTTAACCCTGTGATATTTTCTCTGCATTCTCATGGCCTCCAGCATTTTCTTAAGAAACTCGTTAACAAGTATTGTTGTCTGGAATGTGCGCATCAATATAGTGTCTTACATAGCTGGTGAATTTAAGTTCCACCTCATTAGATGATGGATATTCCATCAAATCATTACATCAATCAGCCAACCTCTTCAAATCATTTTTTAATGTGATTTACCTATCTCGGGATTGTAGCATATGTGAATTTTGGTCCATTTCTAAATTCCGATCAAATGTAACATCTACAANAAAAAAAAAAAAAAAAAAAAAAAAAAAAAATTAGTCATATTTCATAATCCAAAACATAACAAACAGAACATGGAGTACACAAGAAGAAGTTGATTGATGGAAAAATTTGAGTCGTTTATAGAAGAAGATGTTTTGTCATTTTTCAATCTATTTTTATCCCTTAACATTTTCAAGTCCATTTGATCAAGGACTATCGTTAACAAATAAAGCAATTTCTCGCTCATCCTACTTTGGCCTCTTCAAATTTCGAAACAAAACTAACTACACAATCATGAAATAAATATTTTAAACTTTAAAAATTTATTCCATCGACTCAAAATTATCACCAATAGAAAAAATAAGAATATTTGTAGTTTGAATCATTGGAGACAATAATTATTTTGAGTAAATATCGTGCATATTGTAGAGTTATCATGCAAATTCAGAAGATGTTTATATGAGTATTGCTGGTGAGTTACATAAACATGGGTGATTCACACTCTATGGCTCTAAACAAAACTAACTACACAATCATGAAATAAATATTTTAAATTTTAAAAATTTATTCCATCGACTCAAAATTATCACCAATAGAAAAAATAAGAATATTTGTAGTTTGAATCATTGGAGACAATAATTATTTTGAGTAAATATCGTGCATATTGTAGAGTTATCATGCAAATTCAGAAGATGTTTATATGAGTATTGCTGGTGAGTTACATAAACATGGGTGATTCACACTCCATGGCTCTAGGCACTGGTATTACTCTTAGATGACTTTCATGTTTACTTATCTACTATTCCAACTGTTGTTACTCTTAGATTACTTTCTGATTACATTTACTTTTTTTTTTCAGGGATGAAACTCTAGCTTTATATAGTTGGAATCATTCAAGAGAGGAAGTCGTTGCTGCTATTGGACTCCCCCTTTTCCAGAGTACACAAGAAGACTGTAGTTTATGCGAGTCTGAAAATCGTGATCTACATCCAGCATGTGGACATGCTTGTACCGCCCATCTGAGAGGTTAGTTTCCTTGTCTGAGATTATACAATTAGCTATTATTCTTGTTCTCATTTGTTTCTCTTTTTTTTCTTTTCTTTTTACAGAGCACCTCCATCATGAAGTTTCAGATGGAAGGCACAAGCTTAGGTGTGCAAATCACTATGACTGTCACATCCTTCATCTGAAGTCATCCTTAGATCAAAGGGATGTTGAACCTTTTGAAGAAAATGTTCAAAAGTCTTTCCTTATCCACTCTCAGGTAGGTTTTTATATGTTTTTGATTTATAGTAATGTTGTTTCTTCATGTGTCGTGATGATTACATGTTTGCTTTTTTGGAAATCTTTCAGAGCCATCGTCTGTGCCCTGATGATATGAACACTGTAGTAATACTGGAGGATGGCGATAAAATTTCTTCAAGCATCCAGTGTCAAACTTGTGGGTCTACCTTCTGTTTAAGGTAACATGTTGTTCAATAATTTGAGTGTACCCTTTTTAATGCTAATGGGCCCTATTTCTTGATTATATTGTCCAATCTCTCATTTCCTTCTTCTTGATTCCAGTGTGGAGTTCCCCATTTCCCAGCCACTTGTGAGGATTACAACAAGTGGATTGCTTTGCCTACCAAAGTAAAGCCTTGTCCAAAGTGCGGTGGAAGAACACTAAAAGACGAGGGCTGCTTACATATGACATGCAAATTCAGAGGCTGTTTCTATGAATACTGCTGGTAAGTTGTATAATTTTCCTTCCCACTCTTGTTATTATTAGTCTGCTTATAATAACAATACTATGGTTGCTTATAATAACTAGTATTTTTTGTTATTGTTCATTCAGGAAATGCCTGAAGCCGTGGGGTGTTACTCACCCGTTTTACGAATGTCCATATCTCTCCGATGTGGTTGTCTGTGAGGATGCCATAAACAAACTTGAAGAGGTAAAAAATTGTTTTTTTCTTTGAATTTTGTTTATAATCAATCAAACATCTCTCTTTATACCTTTGTCTTTAGTTAAATGACAAGGTGCTCAAGATGAAGGTCAGAGAAGAGGGCTTTGAAGCCGCTTCAGCTTGCGGTGAAGAAACCTGTTACCAGTCTGCTATCATTCTGGTAATAAAAAAAAAACTATTCTGTTTTATTAGAGCTAAAACATTTTTGTAATAAAATATCACTAATTTTAATGTCTTTTTTTGAATCCCAAGCTAGGTGATGACGTGAAGGATGATTTGGAGAACTTGGCTAGTTGCTGCATTGCCTTTATTGATAACTATCCATCACCAGAGGAGGTAGAAGCTGATTCAGCACTGACAATGTTAAACGTTATTGGTGATACCTTTGAGGCAGCAAAACTTCTTGACAAGTTTCAGAAGAAAGTGGTGGAGGCGAAGAGGGTTCAATAAAGCAATGAACAAGCCAAAGGAATAAACGCACTCTCTTCGGAACAGCCACTTTCCAAACCTGATAAAAAAAGCACTCTCTCATCTCTTCGAATTGTAAATTCGCATTTCCCTTCCAAGACAACCGGTCGTGAGTTTTATTTACCAAAATCATTGTGGTTAGGTACTGCTGGAGAGAACATCGTTTATATATAATTTTGAGTAATCACAATAACATAAAACACTCTGAAAGATGATGCTAAAGCAAATATCACCGACGTTCTCTCTCCATGTACTCTTCCGCCGTCTCTCCACCATTTCCGACGCCGGATTCACTCTCAATCTCCCAAAACTCGAACCTTCAAACGACGCCGAACTAATCTCCCAATTACTCGTCACCAATCACAATCCCTTCCACTCTATGGAATCATCTCTGCAACTCCATGGAATATCCCTCTCTCCTCACCTAATCCACCAAACCCTCCTTCGTCTCCGTCACAATTCCAAAATCGCCCTCGCCTTCTTCCAGCATTTACGCTCCTTACCCTCTCCTTCCACAACAACCCTCACCTCTTTCAACCTAATCATCGATATCCTCGGAAAAGTTCGTCAATTCGATGTAATTAGGCAGATAATCGTGGAGATGGAGCAGCAGGAGAACGTCAAACCTTCTTCCGAGACGTTTCTCATCCTCGTCAAGCGTTTAATTGCCGCCGGACTCACTCGCCAAGCCGTAAGAGCTTTCGATGATGCTCCTTGTTTCCTTGAGAATCGTCTCGGTGTAGAAGAATTCGGATTTCTCCTCGATACGCTCTGTAAATACGGATACACGAAAATGGCGGTTGGGGTTTTCAATGAACGGAAATCGGAGTTTGGCTGTAATGAGAAGACTTACACGATTTTGATTGCTGGTTGGTGTAAGCTTCGGAGAATCGACATGGCGGAGAGATTCTTAGCGGAGATGATTGAATCTGGGATTGAACCAAACGTCGTCACGTATAACGTTTTGCTCAATGGGATTTGCCGGACGGCGAGTTTGCATCCGGAGGAGAGGTTCGAGAGGAATGTGAAAAATGCAGAGAAAGTGTTCGACGAAATGCGTCAAAGAGGGATAGAGCCTGACGTCACAAGCTTCTCTATTGTGCTTCACATGTATAGCCGAGCTCATAAATCTGAGCTGACTTTAGATAAGTTGAAACTGATGAAAGCGAAAGGGATTAGCCCGACAATCGAAACGTATACTTCGGTTGTGAAATGTCTCTGTTCTTGTGGTAGATTAGAGGAAGCGGAAGAGTTGCTTGAAACAATGGTGGGAAATGGGATAAGCCCTTCTTCCGCAACGTACAATTGCTTCTTCAAAGAATATAAAGGAAGAAAAGATGCTAATGGAGCTATGAAGCTGTATAGGAAAATGAAAGATGGATTGTGCAAGCCGGATACGCAGACGTATAATGTTCTGTTGGGTACGTTTATCAATTTGGGGAAGATGGAGATTGTGAAAGAGATATGGGATGATCTGAAAGGAAGCGAGACGGGTCCGGATCTGGATTCGTATACTTCATTGGTTCATGGGTTGTGTAGCAAGGACAAATGGAAAGAGGCTTGTGGGTATTTTGTGGAGATGATAGAGAAGGGTTTCTTGCCACAGAAGCTAACTTTTGAGACATTGTATAAAGGACTAATACAATCTAATAAGCTGAGGACTTGGAGGAGATTGAAGAAGAAACTCGACGAGGAATCTATCACATTTGGCTCTGAGTTTCAGAGATATCCTTTTGAGCCTTACAAGAGATGAGATCCAAAATCAGCCATGGCCAATATGTATTAATGTAAGGCATTAATTCAATCAAACTCTGATTTCTAGTCTATGACCATTTTCTTTTATAAATCAACTTAGGTTTTGTACTCAGCCCCTGCTAATTATATTGTCTTGAGATTAATCTTTTTTTGGTGCGATCAATATACATTTCTTAGTTAGTATATGCGGTCATGTATAAATTTTGGTGTGAAAATAAATTGTATTTCGTTTATTAAATCTCCTCTTCAGCATAGTCTAAACCGGTAATGTGATACATAATCCGGAGTTTCAACCCTAACCTAAAGTAATATCTCTGCCTACCCCAAAAAAAAGTGAAATAATAAAGAGCCAGTCCATATATAAGATAACAAAAGGTTGATTAGAAAAGGGTTCTATAATACAAGAAACCAACCAGAGTCAGCAAAAAAAATTATTTATCCTCCAATAACCCCAATCTCTCTCTCTCCAGACACAAATATACGCTTTCTCTCTCTCTCTCTCACACTTCAAATCCCCCCTCTCTCTATCGTTCTCGCAGCCGACGATCCATCCAAAACTCGATAACCGGTGATCGTCTTTCTCTCTCCAGCGATACACCTCGCCGACCTCTCCCTTCCTCTCAATTACTATCTACCATCAAAGAGAAACCGTTGTATCTGAGTCGAATTCAAACTCCGATAAACAAAATTACCAGAAACGTTACGAATTGAGACTTCGTTTCCAGTTTCTGTTTTAATCGGCACTGGAGATAGATTATCCGGTGAGATTCCTAAAGGCGTGTTTTGATTTCCAATCATGCCGCTACTTGTTGCCGTGTTGTTTTCGATTTCCCCCGAGTCTATCGTCTCTGTGACACTGTAGAATAGCTATCTCCCTCTCTCTAACTTTGTTTGCTCCTTCTTTCTCCGGATATGTTGAGAGCGTTTGGATTTCTCTATTCACACACCCGATTCTAGGGTTCATTTTGCGAATTTGGATCGACAATTCGAGATTTAGAGGGCTTTAGGATTCGATTTGGATTTTAACCGTGTTTTACGTGTCGGATCTGCTTCTCACCCTTTTTATTTCGTTGCTTTGCATTGACATGAATCTCCTGATTGATTAGACAGTTGTCCTCGTTTATCTTTGGTCTCTCATGGTTTTGCCCCAATTAAAAGATCTGCTTTGCTGATGGAAATGAGAAATCCATTCATGTCACGTGTTCCTGGAATACTGGAATAATCTAATTTTTTGTTGAAACAATGCTTTGCATGTTATCTTCCCTTTC
The DNA here is from genome assembly GCA_900406535.1 of Noccaea bulbosa. NCBI lineage: Eukaryota > Viridiplantae > Streptophyta > Magnoliopsida > Brassicales > Brassicaceae > Noccaea > Noccaea bulbosa. Next base: position 14,339 of record OVBJ01001470.1, on the reverse strand, counting down.
TTACTGTCTTTGCTACTCTTATTCTCCTCACAATCATAAGAAAGTGTGCAGTGTAGCTTTTATGCAGCTTAATAACTCACTTGTCTCTTTTTATTTTGCTTTTGCTTTGTTAGTCCTATTGAGGCATTAGAAGATTGTGGTCGTTGTCGACGGGAAGAAATTCTGAACGGGTTTAAATTGCAAGCTTCATGTGAGAGGATGGCTTTCTTTAGGAACTACTCAAACGATACGGTATCACATAATGTTGTGGATGAAAATGAGGAGCGGCAAAACGCTGCTACTTTTCAGGGCTCACCTTTGAACGAAGATATGGATGGTACTTATAGTGAAAGAGGCTTTGACATGAACATGGACGTACAGTATCAAAGTGACGCAGAACCAGGATGTGATATTAGGCAGGAAAATGAGACAACAATTGGTAATGTAGCTGGTCCTGTGGATCCCCATCGTCAACCTTCGGGAAGGAGAATGGGTGTTTCTGGGAAGTGGGGTTCCACATTTTGGAAAGACTGTCAGCCAATGGGACAGGGAGAGGGCTCTGATTATTCACAATCCGGTTACAAAGACGCATATCATTCTGAAGATAATCTCTCAAATGATCGGAGCGAAAAAATAGATTCTGAAAATGAAAATGAGGAGGATAAAGCAATGAACAAGCGTCAAAGTAATCAAGCTGATGTTCCAGCAGATGAAATGTTGTCTGATGAATATTACGAACAGGATGAAGATAATCAAAGCGACCATGTGCACTACAAAGGGTATAGCAATGCTATCAATTCTAGATCACTGCCAAAGACAGGATCTGCTATGCATAGCAAGTCAAGGGCCTCAAGAGCAATTCAAAAAAACATTCACTACGGTGATGGCAATGAAGACAACAATGGTGATGCTGATATTGACTATGAAGAGGAGGAAGATGGTAAATTCTTGTAATTTTTATTCCTACATAGATTGACCGAATTGCTTATTTGTACACGGTACCAGAACTTGCGCTGATGTTTTTTTCTCTGAATACTTCCCACCCCAAGTAGTCGTACTTGTTTTGAGCTTCAGTAACATTGCTATCTTATTTGTCATCAGAGGATGACCCTGAAGATGCTGACTTTGAACCCTATGATGCTGCTCCCGGTGGTGATACAAGGAAGAAGGTTTGATTTCTTACCATTCTTGTGTTGGGACTTGGGATACAGATTCTTCACAATGAAGCTAAAATTGAACAAAAAAAAATGTAGATACTTTCTAAGATAAACTAAGTTTGCGATTCATAACAATGAAAGATCGATGTACTTAACATGTTGTGTTCTAGCTTATAACTTAATATAGTTTTGATGGGGATTCTTCCAACTGAATGGTTGTTTGATTTTAGCATGACCAAGCTTGGGACGTTTCTGATGAAGATCCTGACAGTGATGATGATGTTGATCTTTCTGATTCCGAGGATGACTATGACATTAAAAAGCCCAAGGTTAGGCAGCAAGGTAAAGGTTTCCGGAAATTAAGCTCTGGAAATGAACGGAAATTATTCCATGCTTCTAGTCGACATAAGAGGAAAACATCATATCAAGAGGACTGCTCGGAGGAGGACTCTGACAATGACAATGATGAGGGTTTTAGAAGCATGCCCAGAAGAGGGACAACTCTCCGGCAAAACAATGGAAGGTCTAACAGTAGTATAGGACAGAGTAGTGAAGTTCGGAGCTCTACCAGATCAGTTCGTAAAGTCTCTTATGTAGAGAGTGAAGACAGTGAAGATATAGATGAAGGGAGAAATCGGAAAAACCAAAAGGTATGATATCTTACTACATTTCAAGGTTATAGATCCTCCCTCAACTTGCTTATGTTTGTCTACAGGAATCTGGTACATTTGAATAGAAGCTAGCTGTAGTGTGATGAAGCCTTTTCTAATGCAGTCTAATTTACTCATTATTATAGTTACAATTTGAACTTGTAGTGTATTATATTTCTTTTGGAAACAAGGTAGATTTAATTTATCCTTCTTGGTGAGCTGCATCTGGGCTACCTATACTTATTATTTATTTCATTAACCCCATTTATCTTACTCAGAGTAGCCGTTAATTCCATCTACATGACCTAGAGTGAAATCAGTGATCTTTTTATTGGACTCATATTCTTTGTTTTCTCTGTTTGTTTCTGATATATGTTGGGTAGGATGACATTGAAGAGGAGGATTGCGATGTTATAGAAAAAGTGCTCTGGCATCAGCCAAAGGATATGGGTGAAGATGCTCACATGAATAACAAATCAACAGTTCCTGTTCTAGTAAGCCATCTGTTTGATGCTGAGCCAGATTGGAATGAAATGGAATTCCTAATAAAATGGAAAGGTCAATCACACTTGCATTGTCAGTGGAAATCATTGAGCGATCTCCAAAATGTATGTCCTGATGACTACTTTTTATTTTCATTTTTGATCGATCTATTGCATAGATATACATACACATGTACCCACGATGTCCACCACCCCTTTCACAGCAAGGAATCTCTGCTCTATGGATTGGTTAAAAAAAAAAACTGTATTTGTGATAATGCTATTATCTTTTCTAAATCTTTGGTTCTTTGTTTATGTTGTGTCTTGCAGCTTAGTGGCTTCAAGAAGGTTCTTAACTACACGAAGAAAGCGACAGAGGAGATTAGGTACAGGACAGCACTCTCCCGAGAGGAGGTAATGTTTGAATGCTTGCAACATTTTCTGGGTTTTACTATCTTTATATCTACAAGGAGGAATCCCATAAGATAACACTGTTGGTCCACTTTATGCTTCTATTTATTATTACCTTGGTAAACCATGTTTACCATGTGAAATGATAACCTTTTGTATATATTTAGGCACTATCATTTTAGACATAAAATGCTTGCAACATTTTCTGGGTTTTACTCTTTATATCTACACGGAGGAATCCCATAAGATAACACTGTTGGTCCACTTTATGCTTCTATTTATTATTACCTTGGTAAACCATGTTTACCATGTGAAATGATAACCTTTTGTATATATTTAGGCACTATCATTTTAGACATAAAATGCTTGCAACATTTTCTGGGTTTTACTCTTTATATCTACACGGAGGAATCCCATAAGATAACACTGTTGGTCCACTTTATGCTTCTATTTATTATTACCTTGGTAAACCATGTTTACCATGTGAAATGATAACCTTTTGTATATATTTAGGCACTATCATTTTAGACATGTGCTGCCACAATATGTATTGGAATGTGCCAAATAGAACTGTCCGCAACATTGTTATGGTATATAAATCTGAAATTCTTCCACTTGATATATATTTTCAACCTTTTAGATTGAGGTCAATGATGTGAGCAAAGAAATGGATCTGGACATCATTAAGCAGAATAGCCAGGTTAGTGTTTTCAGTACATCAATTATCAGACTTGCAAATCTTATTTCGCTGTCTCCTCTTCTTTTTTTCATCTATTGTTCTTGCAATTTATATTGGAATGCTGCTCCTGTGAGCTAATTTAGTTTCTGTTATTTAGGTAGAAAGAATAATTGCCGACCGAATAAGCAAAGATGGTTTAGGTGATGTGGTGCCTGAGTATCTAGTAAAGTGGCAAGGGCTATCTTATGCTGAAGCAACCTGGTATATTTTCTATCATTTACCTTCTGAAATAACTTTCTTTATCTTTTTTTTATTGATGTTAGATGAGAGGAAGTGCAAATCTGGTTGTTTGGTTACTTATTGTTATTCTTTGTCACTTTAAGAAAAAAATGAATTTCTTCTCTTTTTCTTTTAATGAGGAAGTAAAGAGTTTGATAACTGGGGCTTACCCTTTTACTAGTGTTGGTTCAGTCTCTTGTTCTTTTTCCTTTGTTTCATAATTGTGAAGCATACTATGAATGACCTAGAATTTGTTATTCTGTAATCTGTATCCTTATATCCCCTGAAGTATATCATTCTCTTCCTGTGTTTGCATAGGGAGAAGGATGTCGATATAGCATTTGCACAAGTTGCTATTGATGAGTACAAGGTAAAGTTTGTTTGTCTGTTAATTTCTGCTTTAACTCTGCCATTTGGCTTCTATTTTGCAACTCTTTGTCCAAGTAAGTAAGACGTTAGGGTACTTTGACAGATGTACTTTACTTCTTGTTTTATAGCACAAAGATTTTATAGTCAGTCAGAAGTAGTCTGCTATTATACTTGTCAATCTGTCATCAATTATATTTGGACTAGTATATATGGGTCCATTTCTATCCATAAAGAAATAGAGGTTGCTCTAATGCTTGAGGTAATCTCTATATATGATACAGGCTCGTGAAGCTTCAATTGCAGTGCAGGGAAAAATGGTGGAACAGCAGCGTACAAAAGGAAAAGGTCTGTTATGCAATCATTAGTTTTGTTTTTTTTTCTCCCGTTACCTGGAAAACATGTAAGAAAAGTACTACACGTTATAGAAACTGCCTTTGCCTTGCGAACTGGTTGTTGCTAGTTATGCCTCTTCATTTCTGACCTCTCGAATCCATAAAGGATGCTCATGTAAAGTTAGATTAAAAAATTGACCAGTGTCTTTGTCTTTTTTTTGTCCGTGCACATAAGAATACTCATTTACGCTGCTTGGTTTTGCTAATTTCTTCTGACCTGCTCATTAATTTGTATGATAACGTGTAGTAAAAGAAATATTGAAAATAGTTAAGAGAGACATCACATAGATTTGTATGCTCTGTCACTTTGCTATCTTTATGTTGATTGTGGTAGTTTTCTGTTTTGTCTGTGGTTGCAAAGTTATGCTTTCTCTCCCCCTTTATTGAGATTATATGGTAGGTGAAAAATCTTTTTCTAATGCGTAGTTGTGGTTACTGTTCTGTGTAGCAAGTTTGCGGAAGCTTAATGAGCAGCCGGAGTGGCTAAGAGTAGGTACACTACGGGACTATCAGCTGGAGGGTTTGAATTTTCTTGTCAACAGGTGTGTTTCTTTTTTTTACTTCATAATTGATGATGATGCTTCATTGTCTGTTTGGTCTAATGGTTCGATTCCTTCCATTTTCCAGCTGGCTAAATGACACTAATGTCATTTTGGCTGACGAAATGGGTCTTGGTAAAACTGTTCAGTCAGTTTCAATGCTTGGGTTTTTGCAGGTTAGAATTCTTTTCTTTTCAGTTGAGCATTCATGTTTGCTACTTAGTTGAAATTATTGTTCTCTTTTTCTCAGGATTCCCACTTTTCATGAGTTAAGATTTCTCTATCCTTTTTTCCTCGCAGAATACCCAACAAATTCCAGGTCCATTTCTTGTTGTTGTGCCTTTGTCGACATTAGCTAATTGGGCTAAAGAATTCAGAAAGTGGCTTCCGGACATGAATATAATAGTATATGTTGGCACCCGGGCGAGTCGAGAGGTGAGAAATAAAACAAGTGATGGTCATATTATAGCTTTTAATTATTGTGTTAAGAGTTCCCCTCTTTTGTCTCCATTGTGTAATCTACTTCTTTCATTGGCCATAAATTTCGAGTGTAAGAGCGTTGATTTTTTTTCCTCCACCAAGTTTCAGTATGGACTGTAAAGAAATACACTTTTAACAACACATTAGTGTCTCTCCCTCTCATCCTTCTGTGGAATTTGATTTGTGTAATGTTCTGGCTTCAGGTATGTCAGCAATACGAGTTCTACAATGAAAAGAAAGTTGGGCGGCCCATAAAATTCAATGCACTGTTGACCACATATGAGGTGGTTCTGAAGGATAAAGCTGTTCTCTCCAAGATTAAGTGGATTTACTTGATGGTGGATGAAGCACATAGACTGAAAAATAGCGAGGCACAGCTGTACACGGCCCTTTTGGTATGTGACTTATCCAAGAACTTTCATCCATTTTCAAGGTTCTTTTTTGTTGTTGTTCAGAATGGGTAGTGTATCTTATCTGTTTCAGGAATTTAGCACGAAGAACAAATTGCTTATTACTGGTACTCCATTACAGAACAGTGTTGAAGAGCTGTGGTATGCATCCTTCCCTTTAGCTTTTCTCTATGGCCATTTTTATTACTTCGATTTAATATGAGTCCTGAAAGTGTATGTTTTCGTTCTTTGTTTGTTTATAATATTTGACAAAGTTGATTGTTGTAGTCTGTGGTTGATCCAGTTTTTTTTTTTTTAATCCAAGTTATGCTCTTTATAATTCTCACGAATCATGATGCGATTCTATTGTCACGGACAGAGCTTATACTGTTTAATTTCTATGGTGCTGACTCATAAAGAATTGTTGCTAACACATTTTACATGAACTGCGTCTTTGTAGCTTCTGATAGTTTTATACCTTTGTGCTCTGCCCTTATTATGAAAGGACTTATATCTGTATTTGGCAGGGCTCTGCTCCACTTCCTTGATCCTGCCAAGTTTAAGAATAAGGATGAGTTCGTTCAAAACTACAAGAACCTTAGCTCATTTAATGAATCTGAGGTAAGCTTTGTCTATTGCAAACTCGCATGCTGTCTTACTGAAATATAGTTTAACTATTATTCAATCGTCCACTAGCTTACACGTCTTTGGAATTTAGCTCGCCAATCTTCATATAGAGTTGAGACCTCATATTCTACGACGAGTGATCAAGGATGTTGAGAAGTCGTTGCCTCCAAAAATTGAGCGTATCCTAAGAGTTGAGATGTCCCCTCTTCAGAAACAGTAAGCATAAGTTTTGCCAATACCGGTTGACTCGATATCTTTTAAATATTGTTAAACTATGTTCCATTGTTCTGTTTTAGGTACTACAAGTGGATACTGGAGCGCAACTTCCAAGATTTAAATAAAGGGGTGCGCGGTAATCAGGTGGGCCACTTTATGCACCCATGTTCTTATTTTATGGCTATGAAATAGTTATCCCCTTTTCCTCTGTTCTGTAAATTAGGTGGATCATTTTAATATGCGCGCAACGTTTTTAGTTTGTAGGTATTATAATTATGAAGCTAACAAGCTCTTAGTTACAATCAACAGGTTTCACTTTTAAACATTGTGGTGGAGTTGAAGAAGTGCTGCAATCATCCTTTCTTATTTGAAAGTGCAGACCATGGATATGGGGGTGACATAAACGATAATACTAAACTGGATAAAGTTATTTTAAGTAGTGGAAAGCTAGTTATCTTAGACAAGCTACTGGTTAGACTGCGTGAGACGAAGCATCGTGTGCTTATCTTTTCGCAGGTGCGGCTCAATGACTTTTCTTCTTCCTAGTGGTTTTTTACTCTACCGAAATTCTATTATTCTCCTGCTATTCTGTTGTTAGGAAGGTTCAGAATTATATCCAAGGTCCATCATATGTATATGATTATTGTATTGCCTTATTTTTGGTTGTACTGCTTTGTTTATTGAATGAGAGACGCTTCCGGGAAACAAACTGGGAATGTATAAGACTCCTTTGTTTCTGTTACACAAAAGTTGCTTTCTCGACAGCCATTTTAGCGGTCAAGTTTTGCCTATAAAATAAATGAAACTCCTTTGAATTAGATTGTCGATGGGTTTTCTTCAGTGCTAACTCTTACGTTATTTTCGGAATATTATTACTTAATCATTTTGCGCTGTTTGCTTTGCAGATGGTAAGAATGTTAGATATCCTGGCCGAATACCTGTCTCTTAGAGGCTTTCAGTTTCAGAGACTGGACGGAAGTACTAAGGCGGAGCTGCGTCAACAGGCAATGGATCATTTTAACGCACCTGGTAGTGACGACTTCTGCTTTCTTCTTTCGACCCGAGCTGGTGGACTTGGTATCAATCTTGCTACTGCTGATACAGTCGTTATATTTGACTCTGACTGGAATCCGCAGAATGACCTGCAGGTTTTGCCTCCAACAAAATAACATCCTTTGGATTCAATTACTTTGTATCACTATATTCTGATAATGTCCAAATTATTACAGGCCATGAGTCGAGCGCATAGAATTGGGCAACAAGAGGTTGTGAACATCTATAGATTTGTCACTAGCAAAAGTGTTGAGGAAGAGATCCTGGAGCGCGCTAAAAGAAAAATGGTACATTAGTTTTTAGGACACATGCTCAGACTATGTTTACATGAATTCTTTAGCAGTGCCAATGATTTTCTTAGTTCTGCATCTTCACCTTCGTGAAATGTTTCCACTCGAGCACTGTTACCAATTCTTTAGTGTGGATGCTTTAGCTATTAAAATCATTGAGATTAAAATTCAGCAGCAATCAATTATTGTTATTTTTTGTCCTTTGGTTGTTCTATAATCTTAGTTTCTTTCATTCACTTCATTTGGGTTGCCATATATTCATGTTGTAAGATGCATGTTTGGAAATTAAACGCCCAGAGATGAGATAGGTTCAAAGATTTATGTTTGTACATCTCTTTGTCATATCAGGTAGTAACATTTTTGGTCAACCATTCTTCAGGTTCTTGATCATTTGGTTATTCAAAAACTGAATGCGGAGGGTAGGCTGGAGAAGCGAGAAACTAAGAAGGGCAGTAATTTTGACAAGGTAAGGACATGTTTTCAATGTCTATTGCAGCTGTTTGATTTCCTTTAAGGTTTAATTTCAGTAAGAACGAACCATTACTTGTTTTCTAGAACGAGCTCTCTGCAATATTGAGATTTGGAGCGGAAGAACTTTTTAAAGAGGATAAAAATGATGAAGAAAGCAAAAAGCGGCTGTTGAGTATGGATATTGATGAAATCCTAGAGAGAGCGGAGCAAGTTGAGGACAAGCAAACTGCTGAATCGGAACATGAACTGTTGGGTGCTTTTAAGGCAAGTTCAGATTTTTTTTCCCCCTTTTTGTCTTCAGTTCTAGGTGAACCTATTACATTTAGGAAAGCAAAGCAGCCCAAAGCTATTGTCTACTTCGAAGGCTGTTGTTTTGTTTCGTACTTTCTCTCGTCGAAACAGCTTTTTGGCACAAATCTCTGAATCTATTTTTCATCGATTATATTTGTGAATAGCTTTCCTCTGCTAACTTTTGTTCGCATTCAGGTTGCGAACTTTTGTAATGCTGAAGATGATGGGTCCTTTTGGAGTCGTTGGATAAAACCTGAATCTGTGGTTACGGCCGAAGTAAGAATTCTATCTTCAATAATAATATCCCTATGTCGTAGATACTTTTTATTTTTCGTAGTCTGTTTAAATTTATCATTTTCTAATCTTGTGTTACCTTTGTATAGGAAGCTCTTGCACCACGGGCTGCTAGGAGTACGAAGAGTTATGTGGATCCTAGCCATCATGACAGGAGCCATCCTGACAGGACTAGTAAAAGAAGAAAGAAAGGATCTGAGCCTCCAGAGCATACAGATAGAAGTCAAAAACGCAGAAAAACTGAATATTTTGTTCCTTCAACTCCAATATTAGAGGGGACTACAGCACAAGTGCGAGGCTGGTCTTACGGAAATCTTCCTAAGAGAGATGCGCAACGATTTTATCGAACAGTACGTGTAAACTATTCTGATCGAATGTTTCTTTCTGCATAATTCTGGGTATTGGAAAAAGGTTTGAATTTAAGCTTCTCAATTTATTCACCCGCAAATAGCTTCATGGTTACCTTGGCTCCATTAGGTTATAAGTTAATCTTTGGTAGTCTCAAAAAATTGATTGACTGGTTTATCGAGCTGTACTCTGCGACTGTAACAGTGTGACATGTTACAACTACTGCTTGTTACATTTGTTGTTGTATAATTCAGGTCATGAAGTTTGGTAACCATAATCAAATTGCATGTATTGCGCAAGAGGTGGGTGGTGTTATTGAAGCAGCCCCGGAGGAAGCACAGGTTGAGCTATTTGATGCTTTAGTTGACGGTTGTCGGGAATCTGTTGAAACAGAAAGTTTTGATTCAAAGGTAAAATTTGAAATTAAACATCTGAACTGAGTCTCTTTTTTCTTTGTTCCAACTGTCCACTTGGATAATTTCATCTTCGTATGTGCTATTCTCTGCAGGGTCCTGTGTTGGATTTCTTTGGTGTGCCAGTAAAAGCAAACGAGTTATTAAAACGTGTGCAAGGACTGCAGCTTTTATCAAAGCGCATTAGTCGATATGACGATCCAATTACACAATTCCGGGTGTTATCATACCTAAAACCTTCAAATTGGTCCAAGGGTTGCGGTTGGAATCAGAGTACGTGCGGGCTTCTCCGACATTATTAAATCAGCGTTATCTTATGTTTTGGTTCTAAATCTTGAAACTGTTTGGTGATCTCAGTCGATGATGCAAGATTGCTTCTGGGAATACTTTATCATGGTTTTGGGAACTGGGAAAAGATAAGATTAGATGAGAGCCTTGGGCTTACAAAGAAAATTGCTCCTGTTGAACTTCAACACCACGAGACTTTTCTACCTCGTGCTCCAAACTTAAAGGAGCGTGCCACTGCACTTCTGGAAATGGTGCATACTACTTGCTAATGATATCTTACGACACTTTCTTCTTTCTTCCTTGAAGATTAAAAATTGACAGTATGCAATTTACTTTTCACAGGAACTTGCGGCAGCAGGAGGGAAAAACACAAATGCCAAAGCATCCCGTAAAAATGCCAAAAAGGTTAAAGATAATCTTATCAATCAATTTAAAGCACCTGCGAGAGACAGAAAAGGGAAATCTGGTCCTGCCAATGTGAGTTTAAAAACAACAAAAGATGGACCTCGGAGAACCCAAAAAGCTGAGCCGTTGGTGAAGGAAGAAGGAGAAATGTCTGACGATGAGGAAGTTTACGAGCAGTTCAAGGAGCAGAAATGGATGGAATGGTGTGAAGATGTCTTGGCTGATGAAATCAAAACTCTTGGTCGGTTACAAAAATTGCAAACCACAAGTGCCGATCTGCCAAAGGAGAAGGTTTAATTCTCTTTGTTTTTTTTTTAAAAAAATCTTTCATCGTTCAGAGTGCTAGGCGTGCTATGTCTTTATGTGATCTTTTCTCAAAATTCCTTGTGTCTCCATAAATAGGTGCTTTTCAAAATCCGGAGATATTTGCAAATCCTTGGGCGAAGAATAGATGAAGTTGTCTTAGAACACGAAGAGGATTTATACAAGCAAGACAGTAAGTAATCCAAAACCTCTGTTCACTTTGTAACCACATTTTCTCTTTGAGTAAAAGTGGGAGTTAAAATACTTTCGTACTCTGATGTCCATGGTTGTATTTGTTAACGGGGGAAATATGAAATGCAGGAATGACAATGAGATTATGGAACTATGTTTCAACTTTCTCAAATCTATCAGGGGACCGACTCAATCAAATCTACTCCAAACTGAAGCAGGAGAAAGAGGAAGAGGAAGGGGCCGGACCATCGCACCTCAACGGCTCATCCGGTGGTAGGAACTTCCAGAGGCAACAGAGATTCAAAACAGCAGGGAATTCCCAAGGTTCACAGCAGCAGCCTGTTCACAAAGGCATTGACACAGCAAAGTTTGAAGCGTGGAAAAGGAGAAGAAGAACAGAAAACAACGATGTTCAGTCTGAGCGACAGCAACCGATAACTAACTCTAACTCACTTGGAATACTCGGCCCCGGACCATCATCGGATAGAAGCCATCGGTCACGTCAAACTGGATTTCCCCCAAGATAAGTTTTGCTCTGTTCTACCACCATCCAATATATGCTGTGCACTTGCCTGTTGAACGATTCAGAAGTTCAACAACATATATATATATATATATATATATATACCCGGAAGATTTTTCAGCGCAGCAGCTATGGTTCGGTTTTTAGTTGCTCGAATTGGAGATTGGCATGCTTGTTCAGCTGATGCGGAATGATATATATACATACCGGATAAAGGCATAGATTTGTTATTTGAGCAAAGGGATGGTTTTTGCTTAGGTGAAAATAGCTGTGGATGTAGCTGCTAAACTCCATTTCCTTTTTTTCTTTATTATAAATCTATATATATATATATATATGTTTTACCCATTCGGAATATAGCAAAATCAAATTGTACATTACCAGTTTTGTTAATTTTAGTTTCTTTGCGTCTTCTGTGTTTCTTATTTTCACTTTTTCACAAGTTTCTCATTATCAAGCTTTGATGAAAGGCTTTTGATATGTCAAAGGTATTGTGGGGTCTAGATTTATTCTTCTCCTGCCAAATTCAATCACTCTTCAACTCAAAGCTTTCGTGGGTTTATAACTCTTCAGATCTTCTCGGCCAAATCAACTCTCCACTCAAAGCTTTTGATGATACTGATTGGGCTTCTTATCTTGACACTCGGTGATCCATCAGTGGGCTACTGTATATTCCTTGGAGATTATTTAATCTATTAAATCAGCACGTCTCAGTATCTTCAGCCGAAACATAGTATCAGTGTCCTTTTGCAATCCAGGATATTGTATGGTTGCGTAGTTTATTTGTGGACCTCCATACTGATCAATCCAAACATTCGAATTCTTTTTTGGGACAACAGTTCCGCCATTCACACTGCTCACAATCTCGTGTGTTTCATGAGAGAACCATACACGTCGAAATGGATTTGCATACAACTCGTGAACCATATCTTGAAACTTCTTCATGTTCGCACTGATGCTCAAATTGTTGATGTGATGACTGATTCATTATGTCCTCCTTATTTTACGTTTTTGTGGCACGATGAGTCTGTAGAACATCTTTTCTACATCCACATTTTGAGGGGGAATATTAGAGTGTATATCGGTCACGTATAATTACGTATAGAGGATTGTAAATAGATATCTCATTATACATGGATATAAGAGATTCTTTGTACAAACTTTACAAATCAATAAGAATATGGGTTATATACTTGGCCTTCTCTAATATTATATCAGCAATTTTTTGTTTTAGCATGTATCATATTATTTTTATCCAGTACGAATGTAATCCAATTTTATAACGAAATATTATTATTATTAATTATATTTATTATCTCATACTTTTTTTTTTTTTTTTTCGTTATTATCTCATACTTACATCTCATATATATGCAGTCAATACTATGACATATCTTCTTATACACATTACATCTCATATATATGCAGTCAATACTATGACATATCTTCTTATACACATTACATCTCATATATATGAAGTCAACAATATGGTATATCTTCTTATATATTAGTGATTTGGTGGAGTCGTCGGCGGTGTATCGTGACCCTTTCCTTTTGGTGAAGGTCCTTCTTTATAGCCTCCATCGACTATATTCATCGACAAACTTTTCTGGTTGTTTTCCTCTCCAACCTTCACCATCGTTGTGGGCGGACCAATTTCTGTGACGACCTGTGAATTCAAACTTCTTGCACGTACACAAGGTTCAAGACACATGAAACAAATGACAATGAATATGATAAATGTTTTCAGACCCAAACGAGACATTTTGAGAGAGTGGCAAAATAACAAAAATCTTGATGGTTTCTTTTGTTATTGTGATTAAAAAATAACTTGATGATCATAATATTGTGAGACTGGGTATATATATATACGTGTTTGATGATGTTTAATCAAATACTTTGGAGTTTGGACCATAGTAATTATGTTTCTTCTGATATTAGGTAGAGCTTAGATATGTCTATTAAGTTAATCTATAAATAGAGAATACAAAAGAAACAATATGATGGTAAAAATTATGTAAAGATATTTGTTAACATATAAGTTGGATATATTTAGAGGTTTATAACTATTTATAACTATTCAATATATATATATGCTTGATATACAAAAAGCAATATAATAATAATATATTGATGGATGGGCAAATTTGTGTTGTGTTGAATGTATAATAAAATTATAGAAGGAAATTATTTTAGTATGCAATTATTAAATCTTATTTTCACTTTTGGAGAAATTTATTTATAATTTTATTCATAAACATTATTTAGCTTTTGAGATAAATCCTTTTAACTTTTGTCATGTTTAAATACTTTTGATTTTTTTTTCTAATTTAGTTTAGATTCTCATATATTAAAATGAACTAAAAAAATGATTTTAATCATACGAATAATGTGATGATTTATTTTTTATTTTTTACAAAAATAAGATCAATTAAATATGAGAGAAAGAAAAGTAAAATGAACGAGAGAAGAAAGTGATCAGAGAGATATAACACTCGAGGTTGAATCACCCGACACGATCGACAATGTGAAAGCTAAGGCAAAACTTCATTTGGTTATCAGGCTTAGTAAAACAAAAGCTCAGATTGTTTTTAATTGGAATTTAAAATAGGATAATTTTGTTTTTTGGGTGATGTGTTTTTGATAATTGGGTATGAGGTAAAGTTAAATGAAAATTAGATCTCACTACAACGAAATGACCGAATAGCACTTCTATTTATAGGTTGGACTCAGTTACCCGTAACAAATGAGTTAGCGGTTAACGAATTGAGTAAGTGGCTGCACTAAATGCGGTGTAATTATCGCTACAACAATAAAAG
>OVBJ01001469.1:0-27977 GCA_900406535.1 Noccaea bulbosa | reverse complement strand
TGTCAAGGTGCAGGAGCTTATCTAACTAAAAAACATCTAAAAGAGTTGCACGGCTATTTCCAACCATCTTTTCTCTTTCTTTCTGAAACAAAAAACAATTCTGCATTTTTGCAAGATGAATTCCAAACTCCTTTTGGTTATAATAAATTGTTCAAAGTGGAACCGGAAAGTCGAAGCGGTGGATTAGCTCTGTTTTATTATGACTCTTTTGATGTGAACATTATTTCTTCGGACAACCGCGTGATAGATGTTGAAGCAACGATTGAAGGAAAGAACGTCTTCATATCCTTTGTGTACGGAGACCCGATTTATGAACGACGAAGCTTAGTTTGGGATCGTCTTAACGATCTCAGCATAAACCGGCAAGGAGCATGGCTTATGATGGGCGATTTCAATGAAATGATTGGAACATATGAAAAACGGGGAGGAAGGAGAAGAGCTGAGTCTTCATTTTTTCCCTTTCGGAATATGCTTGATAATTGTGGTATGCTAGAGTTTCCATGCAAGGGTAATTCTTTATCATGGGTCGGCTATAGAAGTTCCGGAAAAGTACAATGCAGATTAGACAGAACTGTTGGAAATGAAGAGTGGTATCATCTTTTTTCCCACACTAATGTGGAGTATCTCAAATTATGGGGTCAGATCATAGGCCTGTTCTTACCAGAATCTGCTCAAGAGATATAAGACCACGTCGAAGCTTTAAATTCGATAAAAGATGGCTTGGAAAGGAGGGTTTTAACGCGTCTATAAAGATAGGCTGGGATAACACAAATCCTGCAGATACGGGAGATGTCCATGCCAAAGTACCTAAATGCCGAAGGTCTATCTCAATCTGGAAGAAAACAAATCAAACCAACTCACAAAAGCAGATTGAAGACATCAAGAGACAGTTGGAACAGGCACAAGTCGATGATTTTACGACTAATGAAGAGGTTTTAAAGCTTAAATGGGATTTATGTGCTGCTTATAGGGAGGAAGAACTCTTCTGGAAACAAAAGAGTCGTGTAACGTGGCTTAAAGAAGGAGATCATAATACTAAATTCTTCCATGCCTC
This sequence comes from Noccaea bulbosa, assembly GCA_900406535.1. NCBI lineage: Eukaryota > Viridiplantae > Streptophyta > Magnoliopsida > Brassicales > Brassicaceae > Noccaea > Noccaea bulbosa. The sequence continues at coordinate 26,923 of OVBJ01001469.1, read as the reverse complement.
CACTAAACAACGACGAGCACGGAATCGTATCACAAAACTAAAAAAGCCTGATGGATCATGGGCAGAAACAGATGACGGCATTGAGAAGGTTGCTACTGAATACTTTCAAAATATGTTTACAACAATACAGCCAAATGATTTCACTGATGCACTCCGGTATGTTACCGAAAAAGTTACTCCGAGCATCAACAGCTCTTTAACGAAAGCTCCTACAATTGAGGAAATCAAACAAGCTATAAAGGAGATAAATCCTGAGAAAGCTCCAGGCCCAGACGGTATGACAAGTCTATTCTACCAAAAATTATGGGAGGTTGCGGCAAAAGATATAATCCATATGGTTAAAGAATTTTTCTCCTCTGAATCTTTTGACATGCGCTTAAACGAGACAAACATTTGTCTCATACCTAAAACGGAGTGCCCAGGAGATATGACGGAGTTCCGACCAATTAGTCTTTGCAATGTTAGCTACAAGATTATCTCTAAAATCATGTGTAGAAGATTAAAGAAATTCCTCCCTAAACTCATCTCAGAGACACAATCAGCCTTTGTGGCTAGGAGACTTATCACAGATAATATCCTGATAGCTCAAGAAGCTTTTCATGCCCTCCGTTCCAACCTGAGCTGCAAATCCAAATTTGTAGCAATCAAAACAGACATGAGCAAGGCTTATGATAGGGTAGAGTGGTCATTCCTAGAAGCTCTTATGCTTAAAATGGGTTTTGACCTGAAATGGGTTTCTTGGATAAAGGCGTGTATTTCCTCAGTTTCATATCAAGTGCTAATTAACGGGGAGGCAAAAGGAAATATCAGTCCATCACGAGGACTACGACAGGGAGATCCGCTATCCCCATTCCTGTTTATTATCTTGACAGAAGCGCTGGTGTCCCAACTCCGTGGTGCTGAAGAGGAAGGACGCATCACCAGAATCAAAATTGCGCAAAATAGCCCAGCAATATCTCATCTTCTCTTCGCGGATGATAGTCTATTTTTTTGCAAAGCTGACGTCCTACAATGTGCATAGCTTATCAAGATTATAGAGATATACGGCAAAGCTTAGGGCCAGCAACTAAACGTATATAAATCATCGATCTTTTTTGGCAAGAAAGTCCCTAATGATCTACGAAGTGACCTAAAATGGACCTTAGGTATCTCCAAAGAAGGTGGTATGGGAACATACTTGGGCTTCCCGAAAAGATATGTGGTTCCAAAAAACAGGCCTTTGCCTTTATCCAAGATCGGCTAAGCAAATGGATAAACCTTTGGTCAGCCAAACTGTTGTCGAAGGGGGGAAAAGAAGTGATGATCAAGTCAGTCGCACAAGCTTTACCGACGTACGTGATGTCGTGCTATCTTCTACCTCAAGATATAACAAAGAAACTACAGAGCGCGATCGCAAAATTTTGGTGGAGCGCAAAACAAAACAATCGGGGTATGCATTGGATTGCTTGGAAAAAAATATGCAAACCCTTTGAAGAAGGAGGCCTGGGGTTCCGGGATTTGAAAAACTTTAATCTCGCACTACTTGCGAAGCAACTATGGAGACTTATACAATTTCCATCATCACTGCTTGCTCAAGTTCTCAAAGGCAGATACTATTGAAATTCCAATATTTTGGATGTCAGGAAAGCAAACTCTCCATCATACGGCTGGACAAGTATGATGGCAGCGAGAGATCTGCTTAAAATGGGACTCCGTAAGTCTATTGGCTCCGGAGCTAATACGGTAGTATGGCGAGACTCGTGGCTCCCGGTGGGTCCACCACGTCCACCAACGAGTAGAGGTGGTTTTCAAGATCCGTATCTGCTGGTTTATCATCTGATTGACCACAAAACAAAGGAATGGAAAACAGAGATGCTGCGAAACCTGTTTACGGAAGAAGATGCAAATCGGGTGAAATGCATAAAACCAAGCCGCACCCATCAAGCTGACGGAGTCATCTGGGCTTATAAAAAGTCAGGAGCTTACTCGGTCAAATCAGGATATGCATTAGCATCCCAGCTTAAGGAAGTAGAAGGACCATCCCAAGTGCTCGAACCAAGTACAAAAGCTCTAAAAAACAAAGCATGGTCTACTCGCACATCACGAAAGCTCAAAATTTTTATCTGGAGGTCTATCGCAGGCTGTCTACCAGTGAGGGATCTTCTGGTGGAACGACATTGTGGGATAGACCGTACGTGCCCCCGATGTGGGAACAAATCTGAAACAATCAACCATTGTTTGTTTGAATGCCCGACGGCCATACAAGTTTGGGGCCTGTCCGGGATCTTTTCCTCTCTGGGAGTTTTCCCGAGTCATGCCTTATTTTGTAACATTGACCACCTGATGTGGCGAGCAAAAGAGATGGGAACAGACGACCAAGCTCTTGTGAGGTATCCATGGATATTTTGGTACCTCTGGAAAGCAAGGAACGGGAAAGTCTTCAATAACAAAGACATTGAACCTCTTGACACATTCCAATTAGCTTCTGCTGAAGCGGAAGCATGGTTAGTCGCTCAGAGAGTGGATGTATCGGGAGATGGAGACATCATCACGATAACAGAAAGAACAAGTGAAGAATCGGAACTAATTCTCCCACGATGTCAAGCTGACGCCTCCTAGGGTGTCGACAATTTTTTGAGTGGAGGAGGTTTCGTTATTGATAGGGAAGATGGAAGGAGGAATTTCGGAGCTCTCGCTACGCACCAAGTTTTGTCTCCCTTACATGCAGAACTGACAGCCCTTGTATGGGCAATGAAAGCCGTTTTGAACCTTGGCATAACAGCCATAAGGTTTGAGACTGATTGCCTGCAGCTTGTGAAGCTTGTTGATGAAGAAGAAGTTTGGCCCTCTTTAGCCACAGAGTTAGAAGATCTGCAATTCATTCGTAATTCTTATAATTATTTTTCTCTATCTTTTATTCCACGTTTGTTGAATGTCCGTGCCGATTGCCTTGCCAAAGGAGCTCGAGCACGTGGTTTTTTATTTTCCTATGTAGACACCATAGTTCCAAGTTGGTTAGCCCACGAAGCTAGCCTATTCGGTTCATCTTAATAATTTACATGAGTTTCGATGCCAAAAAAAAAAAAAATAGAGAACCGATGAGAAAGCTCTGCATTATACATATAGCCTATAGGCCAACTATTTTTGTTGAACTCAATAATGAACCTCAAACGTATTGCCGTTACATTTCAATGGGTTTAATCTTTCATTCCACTTCTTCTAGCCATGTTGGCCTCTCTTTTTGGTGTTAATTAGAATAGACAAACACCAAAAAGGAATTGAAATAGTAAGTTTTCTTCCTCTTTCAGTTTATGAATCATATATGTATATACAGGGGTGGACCTAGTCCTTGGCGTTCGATTTTTCGGTTCGGTTCCATTCGAGTTTTTCGGTTTTCGGTTTATTCGGTTCTAGAGATAAATAAACCATTCAGTTTTTTTTCATTATATGTTCGGGTTTGGTTCGGGTTCGGTCGGGTTCAGATCGATTTCGGGTTTCGGAACATCGCATTAAAAAAACAAAAATAAAATAGTTTAAATGAAATTAAATCAAATTTTGTAAAAAAAAATGGAATTTAAATAAATATCATTACAAGATTTATGATATTTCAAATATTTTGGTTGTTTTATTCTAAATATAACTAATTCATCAAGATATAATTATAATTTTTGAAAGTTTAGTTAATATAAAATTAAACATAACTAATTATTTCTATATATAATTATATTTCGGGTATTTACTCGGTTTTTGGTTCGGATCGGGTTCGGTTTCGGTTTTTCGGGTTTAGAAATCTAAAAACTATTTGGGTTTTGTGCCGTTTTTGGTTCGGTTCGGTTTCATCAAAATCGGTTTGGTTCGGTTCGGGTTTTTGTGCCCAGGAAATTTTTCAATATGGGGCAGAAAAAAAAATTCAGTACAATAAAAGTAATAAAAAAAACTATAATTTATTTTAAATAGAATTTAAATAAATATCATTACAAGATTTATGATATTTCAAATATTTTGGTTGTTTTATTCTAAATATAACTAATTCATCAAGATATAATTATAATTTTTGATAGTTTAGTTAATATAAAATTAAATAAAAAAATTATTTCTATATATAATTTTATTTCGGGTATTTATTCGGTTTTCGGTTTGGATCGGGTTCGGTTTCGGTTTTTCGGGTTTAGAAATCTAAAGCCTTTCGGGTTTTATGCCGTTTTTACTTCGGTTTGGTTTCATCAAAATCGGTTTGGTTCGGTTTGGGTTTTTCGGTTCGGGTTTTTGTGCCGAGGAAATTTTTCAAAATGGGGCACAAATAAAAAATTTCTGTACAATAAAAAGAATAAAAAAATATAATATATTTTAAATTTAGGTCTTAAGAAAAACTAAAATTAATTTATTAAGAAACCATTTTCATTGATTTTTAGAGCTTTTTACATATATAAGTACACAATTATAGTTAATAAATAATATAAAATTAGGTTCTTAAATACTTTATAAACTGAAACCAAATCATATAATTTAATAGATTTAGTATATACTATTTTTATAATTTTTAAATACTTTACTTTGATGACTTTAATTAATTTGTTAAAAGTATAATTGGAAAATAAAATAAAAACGAAACAACATGTTGTAACAAAAATATTAAAAGAAAAGGGAAGAAAACATAAAACTACAGAAAATAAAAGAAGATAAACGAAAAGGAGAGAGTAAAGGCGTCAATCTCTTCAAATGGAGACAATCTCAGGGAAACTTTAACCAAATCTACTAAGGAATCTAGAGAAAATTACACTAAAAGTAACTTTATCACTTTCATATTACAAGAAGAATGGTGAAGTGAAATGACACTATAAACCCTTGGTTTTTTCTTTCAGCTTTCCTCAAATTACTTTTCCCTAACCATCTGATTTACCGTATGCAACAACAAGTCGCCATCATCTGCCGGCGAATTTGCTGCTGCTGCTATTTCTAGTCGTTTCTGATCTTTCTGATCTTGGCTCTCATGGCCGTAATTGCCACCACTGCCATGTATGTGATCTAAGACCCGTGTCTGCCGTCGTTCTCCGTCACGTTGCTTTGAGTCGGCCGTGTGAATCTAACCACCGCCTCCGATTACTCTGATCCGTCAGGTGAATCATCACCCTCCTGTTCGCTATTTGATACCCAATTTCACACTTATGTACTTCCTTGTTATACTTCCCATTCTAAATCTGAATGGGAACTTATGAAATTCTTAGTTTTATTTTCTCCGTCGCTTCAAAAAATACTAAATTGGGAATTGTGAGTGAAGCTTTCCTAGATTTAGTTTCAAGCACGGATCTATGCGTTTTGAGCTGTCATTTCTTTCTATCTGCCTGTTCAGTTTCATATTCTGCTGCATTTTAGTCAAAAGTTCTTGTCTTTCGAATTCCTAAAGAGTAACATGATCTGATTCTGGACTCTGGTTTTAGGAATTGGAGTGTGGGGAAAAAAAAAAAAAACAGTTGCTGGATGTGCAAATGAGTATTATAAAAAAATGTTATTTGCAGCAGAAGGAGGAGGATTCTTCTCTTCATCAGCTTTTGGGTATAACAACGGTTTAACACTTCTTCTATTAAGTCAAAAGAACAAACAAAAGCCTATAAGATGGAACCATTATCATTTGGTTGTTCAAGAAATCGATACCAAATCTCAGTCCAAGAACTGGTTTGCATATGGATGCTAGTTGTGGATGAATTGTTGAATGCTTGTTTGCATATGGATGCTTTCTGTGGATGGTTTGGATATGGACGCTTGTTATGGATTTGGGAAAGAAGAAATCCGAGGAAATTAAAACATCAATGAATAAGAGCCAGAAGAAGAAGTTGGAGACTGTTTGTAACGACTCTGATGCTGGCACGTTGTCTCGTGTTCCATAATTTACACTCACCATAAAAAATCATACCTCCTGTTCTTGGTAAGAGAAGCAAGACAAGACCACTAATACTGTCAAATTGATACCTTACACGTATACGAATTAATCAGAGTACAAAGGCGATCCCAAAGAAGTTTGTGGAGATGCATATGCCAAGGAAGTCAAAGGGTTTCAAGATTCATCATTTAAAAGTGAAGAAGACATGGGAAGCTACGTATGTTGTCTCTGATATACAATCAAGATTCTCTGCTGGATGGATTCGTTTGGCCAAAGAGTTAGGTTTAGTGGTCGGTGATGTTTGCACCTTCACTGATAGTAAAAACAACATTATATGTTTTGCTTTGTTATGTCGATAGTTTTTATATTGATTATTTGGTAATCACATGGATTGTTTTTTATTGGATAATACATACCTTTTATGTTTTGTTTGTGGACGCATTTGAAGTGGATAGGTGTTTTTGGATGGTTTTGATGTGGTTTTTTCGTTAAATTAAAATCGAGAAGATATATACCAATAACTTTAGCTTTTACCTCCGGTGGGACACATGAAGTACAAGATGCCAGACATCATCGCCGATTAGGAAAAAAAAAGTCCAGCTAACAAACTGTCCAACACTCAACCGTACTAAAAAAACGAGTCGTACAACTAAGACCGTCCACGCTATTTAATTGTACAAAAACAAAATTTACAAAAGCAAAATCAACGGATCCAGATCTATAAGTCTTTTCGAAACAACATCAAATAACATTAAATCAGAAACGCGCTGTATAAATCTCCGAAAATCATGAGAAACGATCATCAATGGATGAAGATAGAACTTTGATTTTCAACTCTCATAAATCGTCCACAAACACAAATACGTCGAAGTAAACGCAGAGTGCAGATCCGTGCCGCCTCTGCCGATAAAAAAAAATTGTAACAACAAAACCCAATAACAAAATTCTCATAATATTTCGGTGAAGAACAAGAGAAATTTTTGTGGCCCAATTCATAGACTTTCAAAGATTGGAGGGGAATCATACGTTCCTTTGCTCCCTCAAATACTACTGACCAAAGTCGTCGCTATTAATTGTACAAATACCAAATTTGCACAGAACAATCAACGTGATATCGCCGTCACTGGAATCACAGACATTAGGTAAAAAAATTCATTCTTCTTTTTTCACCATAAACTCATTAAGGGCAAAACAGAAAACTCTCCCTTACTACAATCCAAAAAAAGACCACCTAAATCAGAAAATGAAAGATCACCTAAATCAGAAAATGACTATTTCTGTAAATCAAACTCTAAAATTGACCCTGAGTGTAAATCACTCAAGGAATCTACAATAACATTATTTGAGTACAAATATTTATATATCACTATGTGGCACGTGCCACACCTTCGCTCAACGTAGATCCACCACTTTGTATATATTAGGGATAACATATTTATATGGAGAAAAAAAAACTTAAACAGAAACAACAGTTATTTTCATGTTTTATGGTATATATTAAAACAACAAAAAATATATATAATTAAAAAAGTGAACTTGAAATCATATATATGAAAAGAAATGAGGGATCTCAAGTTTTGTGACACAGAGCTTGACATGTGTCACATAATTTTTATTTAAAAAAAAAAACTAAACATTTAATGGAACATTGTAACTTTTGGTCTTCTTCTGTACTCATCGTAACTTCTATAAATTTCATTCCGTAAAATCACAAATAACCTACAAAACAAATCTTCTAATTTCTTTTGTTTTTTTCAACAAGTTAAGCCATGACAAACATAAGTTACAAAGATTCATGAAAATAAGTTGGCGAGAGACGTCCGACAGAATATGAACCTGTAAATGAAACTAAGAAGAAAAACAATAGGTTTCAAAAATGAATATAATATGTTTTGTTGGCTACTAAGAAGAGACTAAAACACTTAACCCTTCAATTAACATGGACTATAGTTTATGCCAGTTAATTTTAATACTCAACTTAAACCTCTTATCCATCTCATCTTTGTTGATTTATATACACGTATAAATGATGCTAAAATGAAAGAAATAAATACAAAAAATATAGACAATGCATCAGTTGATAAATTTAGATATCATACCATATTATTTGTATCATTCTATGTATGATGATTGATATGGTGATTAGATAATAATATTAAGAGATAAATACTTCATTATTTTTATATAAAATATTTATGGAAAACAAAATCCGCACATATGCCAGATATTAGTCTAGTAAGAATTTAAAGCTTCATGAAGATTTATCCAAGATCCAGTAGTACTTGAGCTCCTCGGGCTCATCATCCTTTGATAAGTAAATTGCGCCATCCTTAGCATCCCATGTAAATAACTTTCCACAATGAATTAGAAGACCTGCGTCGTATGCTCGAAAAGATTGATGATACTCCATGTTATTTCCTTTCCATAGGTTACATTCAAAGTATGTAGGTCTGAAGATGCTATCATGGAAACTAAAGTTATATGCAGAACTTTCAAAATTCACTAAGTGATCACCCAAATCATCGTCTTTGGATCTACAATGAATTTTGAGAATACTATGACTTGAGGAAAGATTGTTACGAAAAGCTACAGTATTTTTGTGACATCCAGCTGCTTCATTCAACCCAAAATACAAAGTAATTATAACAAATAGAAAAACAAAAGTATTTTTCATCATTTTTCAACAAGATGGTTTTCTTAAAACTGTATCTACTTGAGAGGGTTGAAATACTTTTATATACTTGTGTGCAATAACAGTTGCAAATTTATAGACTTCATTGGGTTGTCAATTGTAACTGTTTAAAGAAAATATTAGCCACATTGTCAAGTGTAATGTTAGCCACGGAGTCTCTCTGCTCTGTATTCTTTGGAAGCAATTGTTAGCCAGACTGTCAAATGTCACTCGTTGAAGTTGCCTTTAAATGGTTTTAATGCAAATGGTATTAATTTTTCTTATTTTATTTTTAACAGCTAATGCATTTATTAAGATTTTGTTTATTTTATGTTAAAAAATCTCACAGTTTTTATTTCCATTAAATATAAAAACTCTTACTTTAAAAAAGATTTCTACAGTAAAAAATATTAAAAACAAATTAAATCTTATATATAATAGGAGAGTTTTCTCTCCATTTAGCCTATCCACCTCAGTAAATTTAACATTAAAGTATAATTAATATTTATTTAACACATCAATTTATATTAATGGTTGCTTTTCTTTTCATTAATGGCAATCCCAGTTTTTATTTATTTTGAGAGAATCAATACATTGGATTCAATACATTGGGTCAAAATATGTTTTTAAGTTATAGTGTATACCATATTAATTTGTTTTAACTGTATGCTAGATATGAGGTATGAACATGGAACCTATATTGTACACTAACCATTAGAACTTGTGGTTTAGTTATGGTTTTTATTATCTGTGAAAACAGGTTGTTTTAGTTTTAAATGGATATGAGATGCACTTATCTCATTGTCGCNCTTTTCTTTTTTTCCCTTTTTTTTTTTTTTTTTTTTTTTTTTTTTTTTTTTTTTATGGCCAGACACAATCCTTATAAAACTGTTTGCTTAAATTTTTTGGTGAGAAATTCGGTAGTAAGATGCCTGTTTTCTTGTAGTGACAATATAGGTTCCATTTTCTTACCTCATATCTGGCATACAGTTAAAACAAATTAATATGATATACACTATAACTTAAAAACATATTTTGACCCACAGGTTAGCCCGCAGTTTGTGTAAAGACCTCCAAACCGCGATTGGCTAACCCGATATTTTTCACTTTCTAAAACATTAGTCCTAACCTGTTTTTTACCGGTGTGTGGGTGTAACCGTGAGTTTGCAACCTTAATTAATAGACAAGTACAAATATAAATGATGTGTCTTTGGGATAACAAAAGAAGCTGTTATACATATAATGTTATCTTGTATAGGTGCATGCATGTCTGAGGAGGCTGTTTCATGTCACATACAAATACAGTACAACTTCTGACTCTGAGAGAAACTGCTTGTTTAGCTTGTGCACCTCCTTTGATTTGTCAGTTATCTCTTCTACTACGCATCTCTTGCAAACAGTAGCTGATGATACCTTGCTTGGCGATTGATGAATTTCGGAAGTGGATTATATTGATAAAAATCAGGATGCTTCTATCCTTAAAGCTAAGATGGAAGTAGGAGCATAAACAATTATCGACATAACTTCACTTCATGATGACAATGAGTGGAATATAAGGTACTACTTGGAATCATGATTACCATTACATCTCTAGCTAGAAACTAGTGGTATGTGTTTGTATGTCTGTCTCTTCAATGTTGTCGATGACATTGAGATGGATAATCCTATAATATTTTTCTCAAGTTCAGGTATTTACTTTCGTTAGGCTTTCAGTGATATGTGAAAGTAAAGCAACCAAACGATCCTTCATGAATTTGCCAAGTTATTTATTTATTTTTTTAACATATATGAGATGCTATTTTTCTTGTATATATAGATATTTTGCCCGAAGGATTTGCGCTGGATCGGTTCCAGTCTCAATGAATCTGAGAAAGATAGGGTCCCGAAGAAATACGATGATGATGATCTTAAAGATTTAGAAAAAACAGTTGGAATCTTTATAATGTGTAAAACAAGGTAAAGAAACAGCAGAAAAGAGGCGGAAAAAGAAGGTAACCACGAGAAAAGAGGCGGAAAAAGAAGGTCTGAAGCCTCATTTCTACCATTCAAAAAAGTACTAGATGATTGTGGTATGATCGAGTTCCCATACAAAGGTAATTCTCTTTCTTGGGTTGGTTATAGAAGATCCGGAAAAGTACAATGCAGGTTGGATAGAGCGGTAGGCAATGAAGATTGGCACCATCTGTTTTCCCACACAAATGTGGAGTATTTAAAATTATGGGGTTCAGACCATCGGCCGGTCTTGGCTAGGATACACACAAAACCAGGCAGCGCAAAAAAATGTTTCAAATTTGACAAAAGGTGGCTGGGAAAAGATGGTTGCGAGAGAACATCATCGAGGGATGGGGAAATAATGAAGCAGAGATTGAGGTAGGCGACGTGCATACAAAAATACAACACTGTCGAAGGGCTCTATCAAAGTGGAAGAGAACACACCAGTCCAACTCCTTAAAGAAGATAGAGGCCTTGAAGATTCAAGTGGATCAGGCACAAGCAAATGATATGATCTCAAGTGAAGAAGTTATGAACCTTAAATGGGATCTATGCACGGCATTTCGGGAAGAAGAACTTTATTGGAAACAAAAGACCCGCGCAAATTGGCTCCGGGAGGGAGATAGAAACACAAAATTTTTTCATGCCACCACTAAGCAAAGATGAGCTCGCAACCGCATCACTAAGCTCAAGGGAGCCAACGGACAATGGATAGAGAATGAAGAAGGAATCGAACAGACGGCTTCCTCGTATTTTCAGAACCTCTTCACCTCATCCAATCCATCAAATTTTGATGAGGCTTTGAAATATATTGATCCAAAAGTGTCACCATCGATAAACACATCCCTGACAAGACCTCCTTCAAATGAAGAGATAAAAACTGCTATAGAACAGATAAATCCTGATAAGGCCCCGGGACCTGATGGTATGACAAGTCTGTTCTATCAAAAATTTTGGGCTGAAACGGCAGTGGACGTGATCCAGATGGTAAAGGATTTTTTCACCAATGAATCTTTTGATCCACGGCTGAACCAAACTAATATATGTCTTATCCAGAAGACAGAACGCCCTAGAGATATGACTGAATTTTGTCCCATAAGCCTCTGCAATGTGAGGTACAAGATAATTTCCAAGATTTTAAGCAACAGGCTCAAGAGATTCCTCTCGAAAATAATATCGGAGACCCAATCGGCTTTCGTAGCTAGACGTTTAATTACAGATAATATCTTGATAGCACAAGAGGCTTTTCATGCTTTGAGGACCAATCCTATGTGCAAAACTAAATTTGTAGCAATTAAGACAGATATGAGCAAAGCGTACGACAGAGTTGAATGGGAGTTCCTTGAGGCACTGATGTTAAAACTTGGCTTCGCGGCTAAGTGGGTCGCATGGGTAAAGAGCTGTATATCGACAGTATCATACCAGATTCTACTCAATGACAAAGCAAAAGGCAACATCAAACCCTCACGTGGCCTTAGACAAGGAGACCCCTTATCTCATTTTCTCTTTATTATTCTTACAGAAGCGCTTATAGCGCAACTACGAGGAGCGGAAGCAGAAGGACGCATAACGGGCCTAAAAATTGCACAATCATGTCCTCCAATATCACATCTACTCTTTGCTGATGATAGCCTTTTTTTTTCTGCAAAGCAGACGTCCTGCAGTGTGCACAGTTGATGAAAATTATTAATTGTTATGGCTAAGCTTCCGGCCAACAATTAAACGCAGCGAAATCATCTATCTTCTTCGGAAGTAAAATCCCGGTGGAAACTAAAATGGAAATAAAGAGAACCATAGGAATTACCAAGGAAGGAGGCATGGGGGTATACTTAGGATTGCCAGAGAAAATCTGCGGCTCAAAAAAGAAAGTTTTTGCAAGAAAGATTGGCAAAACGCATCAATTCCTGGTCGTCAAAGTTTTTATCTAAAGGAGGTAAAGAAGTTCTCGTAAAATCTGTCGCTCAAGCCCTACCAACATATGTTATGTCATGTTTTCTCCTTCCACAAAATGTCACAAACAAGCTTCAAAGTGCAATCTCCCACTTTTGGTGGAGCACAAAACAGAACAATAAAGGTATGCATTGGATAGCATGGGACAAGATTTGTGTACCTCTTGACAAGGGTGGTTTAGGATTTTGTGACCTAAAGAACTTTAATCTTGCACTTCTGGCAAAGCAACTATGGAGAATTCTCCATTACCCATCCTCTCTATTGGCGAGAGTTTTGAAGGCAAGATATTTCCGTCACTCAAACCCACTTGAGGTCGAGAAATCAAATCTCCCATCGTATGGATGGAGAAGTATGTTAGCGGCAAAAGACCTCCTTAAGGCAGGGCTACGTAAGACAATAGGTTCAGTTTTAAACACAAAAGTATGGAGTGAGCCATGGATTCCGACGACACCAGCCAAAACTCCGCTAGAAACTGGTATGCCCCGTGATCCACACTTATACGTCTCACATCTGATTGATCCTGATACAAAAAAATTGGAAAATGACCTATTACAAGCTCTGTTTGATCCCGTAGATGTGCAGAGAATACTATCTCTAAAACTTAGCAGATCGTCACGTCCGGATAGTTACTGCTGGTCTTTCACTAACTCGGGGCTGTATTCGGTTGATCGCGTGGATACCTCTTAGCTATGCAACTGAAAGAAGAGGCGAGTGATCAACCGATTCTAGAACCAAGCACTACAGCTTTGCGTAGTAAAGTCTGGACACTGAAAACATCAAGAAAGATCAAAAACTTCTTATGGCAAGCGATCTCAGGATGTATACCGGTCCGACAGCGTCTGGTGGCACGTCATTGTGGAACGGACAAAAGTTGTCCCCGCTGTAATACAGGGGAGGAAACAATTAACCATTTGCTTTTCGAATGTCCAAAGGCCCTGGAAATTTGGAACTTATCGGACATTCCAGTTCTTCCGGGAACCTTCCCGAATGGTGGCGTTTTCCAAAACTTCGACCATCTCTTACGGTGTATAAGAGAAGAGAGTACAACGGAAGATATTGATGCGCGGAATCCATGAATACTATGGTATATATGGAAAGCGAGAAATGAAAAACTCTTTAGCAACAAAGAGGTTCAACCCTTGGATACCATACAACTGGCTCACGCGGAAGCAGAAACATGGAAAGTAGCTCAACTGGTGGAAACTGTAGGAGATGATAACATAAGAGAAGATGCAAACTTGACATCTCTGGAGGACGTAAGTCCCGTAGCGCGGTGCCAAATAGATGCCTCTTGGCTCTATAATGATACCGTCTTTGGTAGTGGCTTTGTAATTGATGATGTAGATGGTAGAAGTATATTTGGCTCTCGTACGAGTCCACAGGTGCTATCTCCTCTACATGCCGAATTTCACACTCTACTATAGGCAATGAAGGAAGTCTTATCCCTGGGCTACACCTCGATGACTTTGGAAACAGACTGTTTGCAACTTGTTAAGCTGCTAGAAGAAGACGATGTATGGCCATCGCTCGAGGAGGAACTTGAAGAATTTATTTACTTATCTTCGGCCTTTGTTTCTGTTTCGATTTCTTTTATTCCACGTCTTTGTAATATCCGTGCCGATCGCTCCCCATACTCTCTTGTAAACACTTTGGTGCCAAGTTGGCTAGCTCCTGCAGCTAACCATCTTGCCCCTATCTAGTTTATCAATGAAGTCTTTGAAGAAAAAAAAAAAAAAAAAAAACAGCAGAAACAATCCTTAGAGCATTTTAGATGAAAGAGGCTACAAATATTTCTAACTTAGTACCAAAACGAGTTTGGGATTTGATCATAGGAAATGGATATTTTAATATATATATATATATCATGGTTTTATTAATTATCCGGAGTAGTTAAAAGGATATATCATCATGATATTTACGGTTATGATAGATTGTTTTCATGAATTGATGGATGTTATGTTTTCAAATTTGTATATCCATCAACAACAAAAAAAAAAAACGTTTTCAGATTTGACGTGATCCACGGGTCAAATGAGAAAATATAGTTGTTGACTTGGCTTTCTTAATACAAACTTTTGCTCCTCCACTTGGCGTGAATTGCATAGCGCGTGCTCTTCTTATTCTTCTTCTTTTTGGGTAAAAATATTTGCAACGCAAAGACGTGACGAAAACCAATTGCGTTTGATAAATTGTTATTGGTCGGTTCACCGAACAACCAAACTTCTCTGACGTTGCTTTAATTTTTTTTTTTTTTTTTTATATTGCGTTGCTCCTCTAATTGTCTAAAAGTAGATGCACTATTCAAATCACATCTTGCGTTAACATTCTAACGGAGTTGAAAGTTGAACGTTGAAACTTGAAACCAATGATTAATTTCATTTTTTTTTTTATAAAGAACCAATGATTAATTTCATATACAAGAAAAATTCCATGTGCCCTCTTGTTAGGTTGTTATTAGTTGTATATATTCACTCTTTTTCTTAACATGTAAATATTCCCATGGAGAAAGGATCGACTAAACTTTTGCTTTGAGAAAGAAAACAAACTCTTTATTAACCAAGAAAGGAATCAAGCCATGTTGAATTTATCATTCATGTTACATATGCTAATGTTTATTTAAAAGCTTCCGTGCACCATTTTAAAGGTAAAACAAATGTAGTGATGATTACATATAGTTTTTGGTTTCTTAAGTATATATTGCAACCAATGAAACTTCTTTAGTGGTATATACAATGGTAATTACAATTTTAAGTTGCATATTAATTTGAACTAACATGAAGGAGTTTAGTTTGTTCTAAACTACTTAATCAGTAAACAAAACAAAACGACAATATGATTTAATTTTGAATAACAAAGAAGCTGATAAAAGCAAATCACTTCGAAAGAGCAAACTTGTATTGTCCTTTTTCGGCGCGAAAATTAGTTATGTGTGTGTGTAAGAAAACTAAAACCATATTTATAACTCAAATTATTTGAGTTTTTGTTTTGGTTAATTGAGGAGTTTTAGGCTAAAATCCTACATGTCTCCGTCGAAGAATTATCTGATATTCTTCCCAATCAAGAACATCTTTTTTTTTCTTGTGATAAGTCAATCAAGAACATTCTTCATTAGTTGACAAAATATTTGAAGTGTTATTAATTGAAATCCGCTAATGACTCTGATACTAACATTACGTTTATCTGGAAACGTTAGCTTAGCGCGCTATACTGATAATATTCGAATCACACAGCGATAAAGAACAGAATAATTAAAATGTTCTGATCATCTGTCCGAAAGTATTATTGGCTCATAAAAAAACATTTTGTGTTTATTCAAAATTCCGGCGGAAATCTGAAGGATCAAACTTCAGATTTAAGAAGGTCGAAAACACACGTGTAAACACGAAATCAGACATAAATTTGACACGTTAATGCTGCAAAAATAAAAATAATACTGTCATTTATATCAAGCAATCAAGCATCATGCTGTCTTTATCACTGTCAACAAAACATTATNAAAAAAAAAAAAAAAAAAAAAAAAAAAAAAAAAAAATTTAAAACTATAGTTTTATCTATCTGATGTAAAAGGTGGAAATAAATTAAAGGATGCTTCTGGGCCGTTTCCGTGCGTCGTAGGAATAAATTTTTGGAGACTTAGCAATTAATGTATCTCCTCTTCACGCGGTTCTACTAAACCGACCTTCTTCTATTTCTTCTTCTTCTTCCCTTATCACTCTATATATATATATGCATGAGACATGACTACATATTCATAAACAGATATTAATTCATATCATACACATACACATACAATCTTCCCAAAGCTTTTCAAAGAGAGATTTCGATATGAATCAGTACAGCCAATCCCAATCTGCAGGTTTGTTTTCTTACAAATTAAGCATCAACGTTGCCATATTAATCATGTTCTTCATATAACTTTAAATTATGAAAAGCTAACTAACGTTGAAATATAATTAGGAGCTTATTCTATGCCTCCTGTATCTACCGGTCCGTACGTAGCACCGCCACCGCTCGGTTACCCAACGAACGACACGAGTCATGCCACGGCTGCTCCGGTTGAGACAAAATCTAAGGGCGATGGATTCTTGAAAGGCTGGTTAGTCCCCATTTTTATTCTTTCTTTTCTTCGTTCGGTTAAATATAGAACCGGATCGGTTTATTGTGGGTTGAAAATTGATTATGATTTTTTTTTTTTTTTAAATTTGATTCTTGAATGCAGTCTCGCGGCTATGTGTTGCTGTTGCGTCCTCGATGCTTGCTTCTGATTCGGAGGAGCTCAACTTGATGTTCATGCAACTTATTTATTTATTATTCTATTTTTGTTTTATTGAATTATATGTTTAAGATTTGCTTAGCTTATGAGATATTTGGACATCCTATTTGTTAATTAAATTCTTTATTACTCTTCGTCTTCGGTTATTTATCATTTTAATAAAATCATTTTTTCATTTACACATCTAAATCATGCCAGACTTCAATGTTGACTTAATCCCGGTTGGTCAAATGGGACCCGGAATCATCAAAATAACCATATAGGCCAAAGTAATAAACAATGAGGACTGTTGGGGTAACATTTGAAATATTTAAAATCGATGAGAGTATGTATATATATCTTCAGAGAAACCCTAGAAACTCAAACTTTGCGACTCGGAAAGAGAGGTATAGAGAGCGAAAATGGTGAAAGTGTTGAAGCCAGGGAAAGCTGTGATCCTCTTACAAGGAAGATACGCCGGGAAGAAGGCGGTGATCGTGAAATCATTCGACGACGGTAACCGCGAGAAGCCGTACGGTCACTGCCTCGTCGCCGGACTCGGCGAAGAAGGCTGCTAAGAAATCGCGCGTCAAATGCTTCGTCAAAGTCGTCAACTACCAGCACGTGATGCCCACGCGTTACACTTTAGATATGGATCTCAAAGATGTCGTCACCGGTGACGCAATCTCGTCAAAGGACAAGAAAGTGACTGCTCTCAAGGAAGCCAAGACAAGGTTCGAAGATCGGTTTAAGACTGGCAAGAACAGATGGTTCTTCACCAAGCTTAGGTTTTGATCTAAAAAAATCAGCTAATTTGATTATAGTAAAGTTTCAGTCTTTCATTTCATTTTCCATCGAATTATTGTTCTACGGTTTTTGTCAGTTATTATGATTTGATTGCCTTCTGTTTGACGAAACAACAATCAATTTTATTGTTTTGAATTGAGAAAATCAATGTAAAATGATACAAAATCAAGTTTTTCACCAAATCAAAAATTTCAATGTGTTTTGGATCGTCTTGCGCATAACCACTGCCTTGATGTCTGAAGATCATCCTCCACACTCATTGGGACATGCCATGTTCCATCTTCAGACTCCTGCATTAGAATCCATCATCATCATTATACAAAAATGCAGATGAAGAAGCTTTATGTATTGGTAATAATAACAACAAATTTGAAAGAAATCGACCTGTATAACAATGGAGTACGGAGGTGGCATATGCAGTTTGAGTCCATTCTCTCTCGACACAGATATTCTAACCTGCAACATTGGAAACCAAATACAATCAAAGATTATTATATGTACATACATACATACATGCATACACATACAAATTCACACAGATTATATAGTGTTGTATATAAATATGGACCTGATGCTTCTCTTTCCACCTTGGGAAGAAACTGTTTCCGAGTAGCTGAAAGAGATGGTCTCTCATCTCATCGTTTGTCAACAATAAACACTTGCAACTTACAGCAGCGTAAAGCCAATACCTGGAAACAGAGTTTTCCGCAAATACATTGATTTTCACACAAGCAATGGATGGTTTTATTTGGATACACAAACTAAGAAAAAGAAAAAAGGAAATACCAATCGTCGTTTGAGCCAGGAGGAGTAGCATAGAGAGCACCAGCGTTTTTCCATTTCTCTAGCAAGGCTCTGTTTTTAGGGTAAGTAGCTGGGCCTCCGTGTACACGGCTCTTGTGCAGGATCACTAGTGGTAACCTTTTCGACGGACTAATTTGTTGACATCGACTGACTATACTGTTAAGCTAGAGCAAGAGATAAAGAGTCACATAAGTTAAAGACTATATTGTTAAGCTAGAGCAAGAGATAAAGAGTCACATGAGTTAAAGACTATATTGTTAAGCTAGAGCAAGAGATAAAGAGTCACATAAGTTAAAGACTTTTTCAAGCAAGGATCTTGACGTTGGAATTAGAATGAGAAAGATTTCAAGATCACCTGGAAGAAGTTGAAATTTCGTTGGTTGACTAAACCCATGTTGGCTCCGTCTATGACGGCATCAAACGGTCCATGTCTTGCCAGCCATTCCTGCGACAAATCCAAGTTGAAAAAACAAACCTTTTACAGCTTTTGCTTTAAGATAGTTTTACTACAGTCGTCAAGATAATAGTTGTTACCTGAAACTGATTAAAACTAGCTTTGACTTCTCTTTCAGAGGCCAATCGTGTCAACGATGCAGCGAAGTTCTCTGTCTCAACCGGATTGATATCGATACAAACAAGCTTTTCTTTGCAAGATTTACACACACCATTCTCGTCCATCTCTGTTCTTGTCACATTCCATTTTCCAGTCCCAAGCCAACCCTGTCCATGCCACCCACCACCACCACTCACAACACCATCCCTTATCTTCTTCGCATCCCATTTCTTGACTCCAGCTTTTGCAGCTGCCTCGGATTTAAACCACTCCTCAATCATATCAAAACTCGATTTCGAAACCTGTCTCACCAAGTCTCTCAGTCGCTGCAATGTCTCATAGACCTTGTCTGCGTTCTTTGCATCCATACTAACTTTCAAAAGGGCAGTAAGCTCAGGCTCTTCCGGGACTACCTCTGATTCAACCAAATGCGCATCCACTTCGTAAGCTTTCTCTGCATCACCTTTCTTACAGAAACCAAAAAGGGCTGGTCCATAGGATCTCAGCTTTGGTTGAATACCAAAGGCTCTCATCTGTTTCACCATATCAAAAGCCATCTCCGGGTCATCCTTTGCAACGGCGAGCCTAGCACCGTTTGTGAAGGTAGCTTCATTAGGAACTACTTTGTCAACAATCATCTGCTTAAATATATCAAAACCCCTGCTAAGCCCCGGATTCGGAGAAGACTCTGTTGCTCCCTCAGACAAGGAGCACACATAGAGCAGCGCATTGTAATGGTACTGGCTAAGCTGCACGCCATTTCGTTTCGCCTCATCATACAAGCGAAGAGCTTCCAAGACATTACCATCTCTAGAGCACATATCTAGCTTTTGTTTCAGCACTGCTTCAGGAGACTGTTGGATAGCTTTCTTCTTTGCTTTCTTCGACATGTTTTCAGAAGGCGAAGTTGCTGGTGACTGTTTGGCAGCGAGGGGCATGGTGCATAGATATCTGTTGTGCTCAGCGAGAATCAGTCGTCTCTCTCGCGTGCCTTTGACAGGTAAGAAGGAAGTATGGTACCCACGAAATGGTGAAACGCTGCTACGACGATGCGGGCGATGAACAGATGGGGTTCTGAGAATCAGTACAAGTAAAGGGCAACACGCCCGAGAAAGGGAAGGAGCAAAACAAGTTGCACGCAGCATAACTCTGAAGCTGTTCTAAATTCAATTTTCTATCCAATTCATCTGCAAGAGACAGGGAAGGTATCTCAAGAATTAGAAGCATCAAAAACTGAGAAAAACACTTACAAATGTTTCAATACATATCTTGAGAAAAAGCTTCAATGCCAATTAGAAATCGAAGATAATGGTTATGCACGGCCTATTACAATCTATCCAAAAACATAGTCCAAGAACGAAGCTTTTAGAAAATGTTTATGTACGAATGTGAGTTCTCAGTCTACAAGGGAGTGGAACAATGGAGAAACAACGGAACTTTTCATCGAGTAATATCGTCGAACATGTGGAAGACAAGTCATAAGAAGTTGGAGAGAAAGAGCTTACTTCGCGCCAGAGAGAAACTGTCTTGCTTGTCGGAAAATGGGAAACGAGAAAGAAGACGACTTTGGTCGAGCCAGCCTCTTCTTCAGGATCCACCATGGATTACCCCCAAAGGTTAGCAGATTGAGATATAAGCGTCTGCCATGGAAATTGGATTTTGGATGCTACTTTCTAACGACGTCGTTTACACAGATTTTTATTACTATCCTATGAAGCCCAAGAACGGCACACAAATTACACTGAGGGGCCAGGCCTGTCAATCGGGGTTGGACCAGCGGATTGTGAACCAGTTTACGAGTTTTGGGCTGACTAGTTAAAATAGACTAAACCAAAATAGAGGGAGTAATTCCAATAGATGGGTTTATTATTCAATTTGATTACTTTAATTCCAATAGCCAACTAGAAATTTTATTATTCAGAAAGAGAGGGAATAAAATATAGAGGGAGTAATATTATGAGAAATTTTGGAAAAATACCTCAATATGAGTTTTTATTTTGAAAAATACCCTAATTTTTTTTAGTTTTGAAAACTACACTTTTTAATGTTAAATGACTAAATTATCATAATTTGAAATTTCTAACTAATCTAATTAAAACGAAAATTAAATAATAAAAAGATTATGATATGATTTTGATTTTATGTCATTTTAAACTGATAAATATTCCTAATTTATCTGATAAAATATCATTTATAGTTTGTTTGTTAATAAAACCATTTTTTAGCATTTCTGTTCAGAATTTCTTCATTTCTTCTTTGTTACTGAAAGATAGTCATGTTCAAACTTTGTTTGTGGCTCATAATTATGATCAATAGTTTGATGAATCATAGATTATATTTATATGTACGAGAATAGACTAGTTTATTTAAAGACTAAAAAAAAAATTTTAATTTGGTTAAGCATAAACTTTAAAACAAAAGATAGATTTAACTTATTTAAATTTTTAAATAACAAACATCTATTTATCTAGAACAAAAATAAAATAATATTAATAAAAATTTAATTTCGAACTTAATTTTACTTTTTTATTATATATAATTACTTTGTTTAAATAAAGTCAAAAAGTCATTTTATATATTAAAAAGTGTAGTTTTCAAAACAATAAAAAACCAGGGTAATTTTCAAATATTAATTTCTACACAGGGTATTTTGCAAAGAATCCCTAATATAATTTGGTCTAAATCCCATTTTCAACAACTTCAACCAATTTTGTTAACTGTAGTTGCTATACCAGCAATCAAAGAATTAACTAGAAAAATAAGTATTAGCTTGACGAATAGCACATATTTTGATCCATGATATAAAGTTACCAGTTTAGAGATTTTAGTTGAGTAGAGAAGAGTAGTTGGGATGATGTCGAAACCCTAGACATAGATTCTATCTCTGTCATCATCTTCTTTTTATCTTTCATATTGCAAGTTGATTTCATGGTGATTCCAGTTCCCTTTAAACACTTTGAGTTTCCACTCAAATATCTCAAGATGTGTTGAAAAACATCCGGGAACAGAACTCGATCGGTTGGTTCCATGAAAGCGGGAAATCCTTCAAACGTTGATATATTAACTGAAAGGATATAGAAAGAATGGTAGATATACAGTATTAGCTTTTGATTTGATTAGTCCATCAAACTGTCATATGATCGAAAGTACAAACCTGGTGGATGAAGAGAACTTTGAGATTAGGAGAATTTTGAAGCAAAAGCACTAGTAGTTCCAACCAGTCTAACCCATATAGAAGAATTATCCTACAATATATAAGTTGAGAGAAGTTTATGGTGTTACAAAATGCAGCCTGCAATGAGCATAACAAGAGATAAATACAATTGTGATCATAACAATAGCAAAAGTAAGAAAAAAAAAGAAAGAAGGTCGAAAACACACGTGTAAACACGAAATCAGACATAAATTTGACACATAATGCTGCAAAAATAAAAATAATACTGTCATTTATATCAAGCATCATGGTGTCTTCATCACTTTCAACAAAATATTATTTTTCGAGAAAGAAAGAAAAAAAAAAAAAACAAAAAACATAAAAGGTGGAAATAAATTGAAGGATGCTTTCTGGGCCGTTTCCGTGCGTCGTAGGAATAAATTTTTGGAGACTTGGCAATTAATGTACCCTCTCTCTATATATATATGCATGAGACATGATGACGTACTATATGTTCATAAACAGATATTAATTCATATCATACACAAACACATACAATCTTCCCAAAGCTTTTCAAAGAGAAATTTCGAAGATGAATCAGTACAGCCAATCCCAATCTGCAGGTTTGCGTTCTTATAAATTAAGCATCTACGTCGTCATATTAATCACGTTCTTAAATTTATAAAAAGCTAACTAACGTTGAAATATAATTAGGAGCTTATTCTATGCCTCCAGTATCTACCGGTCCGTACGTATCACCGCCAACGCCAACGAACGACACGAGTCATGCCTCGGCTGCTCCGGTCGAGACAGTGTCTAAGTGTAATGGATTCTTGAAAGGCTGGTTAGTCCCCTTTTTTCTTTCTTTTCTTCGTTCGGTAAATATCGAACCGAACCTGATCGGTTTATTGTGGGCTAAAAATTGATTCTGAATTATTTTTATTTTGATTCTTGAATGCAGTCTCGCGGTTATGTGTTGCTGTGGCNTTTTTTTTTTTTTTTTTTTTTTTTTTTAATTACTAGGAGGTTCTGTAGCGTCCTCTCGAATCTCAACTTTGTCTTGATGCAACTTATTTATTTATTATTCTGTTTTGGTTTTATTGGATTACTAGGTGGTTGGCCCGCGCCTGGCGCGGGCATAAGATATTTTTAAAAATAAATTTTATCATCTAAAAACTAAATTATTCATAATTGAAGATATTATGATTAAAAAAAATTATCTGATTTTGCGAAAAAATAATATAAATATTCAAACCAAATCAAATGTTTTAGAAGACTATTTTAAGTACCACATTAACTAAATTTCATATATTTTTTTCTTTCAAAACTTTCAATATGCTTATCTTCTCAACAAAGTGCACAAAATTATAGTGAGTATTTCAAATTTATTATCTATGGAAAAACAGAATAAATTTCGACGATCATATTCGTTTTTTTCTTCGTCGTCTACAACATACTCATCTTTTGCATTTTCTTTCAAAAAATATAACAATTTTTATTCATCTTCATCTTTTTAAAAAACTTTATTCTTCTCATCTTCTCAATTTTTTTATTGATCATCTTCATATCCTCTGAATCTCTTTTCTTATTTTTCTTCATCATATTTTTCTCTAATTCTCCCCTATTTTCTTATCGTCTTTGTTTAATCTTAACTTTTTTTTACCGTCTTTGTCTTATCTTTCTTCTTCTCTTACTTTCGGTTTTGATTTGTCTTTGTCTTCGTCATCTTCTTCTTCTTTATGATCTTTCAATTTTTATATTTCTTATATGCTTTGTTTTATCGTTTTTGTCTTATAATTTATTTATTTTACGTGTAGGATAAACAAATATTTTTTCACAAAAATTATTTATGTCATTTTGGTCATTAAAACTTAAAATTGAATCATTTATGTGAATTTAATTGGTTAATGATTTGGATCAACATTAATTGTTCATAAATAATATTGATTATATATAAATGATATTACAATATTAAACTTAAATTTTCCGATCACATATATATATATTTTTTTATTCTTTATATCCTTTTACTTATTCTTGTTTTTATATCATAATATTTTTTTATGCTCTTTTTCTTCCTTCTTTATCAGGTTTTCATCAGGTTCAGTCTCTTCTTTATCCTTCAACTTTTTTATTCACTCGTTTTCTCATTCTTCTTTTTCTTCTTTACTGTCTTCATCACTTACAATATTTTTACTCTTTCATCCGCTAAATCTTTATTATATTTATTTTATATGAATTTTTTATTTTTTCGTTTTTATTCTTCTCATATTCGTCTTCACTTCTTGCATTTTTTCTCTTTCAACTTCCAATTTCTTATCCATTTTTATTTTTTTTAGTTGTTATTTTTATTCTTCTTGTCCTCATTTTTTTTTCAAAAAAAAATTAATCGGTTTTATCATCTTATTCTTCCTCTTCTTTAGTTTTTTGTATCTTTTTATGGATCCTTATTTTCTACTTTTTAATCATCTTCATCTCTTGTCACTTTTTTTTTTTATTTTTTTTTACCTGCTTCTCTTTTTTTTTCTTCTTCTTTCCTCTCTCTTTATAATATCTGTCTCATCTTTTCTTTTTCAATTTTTTTCATTCTTCGACTTTTGACTTCTTCATCATATGGTGTTCTATTTACTTCATCTTATTTGTTTTTTTCCTTGCATTCTCTTTATTTTTTCTACCACATATTTGGTTCCATTTCATTTTTTTATTTTATCGATTGATTATAAAATGAGTATTAAAATATATAAATGAACTGATTGTTTTCTCAATAAAAGATATATATTCATCTTTATATAAGAAATTTTTTAATTTTCTTCTCCAACTTTATATTTTCTTTTTTATTTGTTTTTATCCATCTAATTCTTATTTTCATTATGGTTTTTATTCATCTTCTTCTTTGCATTTTCTAATTTATTATTCATCTGCTTTGTGTTCTTCTTCTTTTCTTTCGATTTTTCACTTCTTCTTAATCTTCTATTTTGTTTTTCTTTCGGTTTTTCTTTGTCTTCTTCTTCACCTCCGTCTTTATTGCCTCCGTCTTCTTTTACTTCTGATTCTTCTTGTTTTTATTTATCTCATCTTCATCGTCTTCCTCATCTTTTCTTTCTTCTTCTTCTTTCACTTTTTCTTCCTCTTTTTCTGTTCTTTTCCTCCATCCTTATCATTTTTTTTCTTATTTTTCTTCTTCATCTAATCCATCGATCTTCTTATTTTTTATTCCTGTTTAGGATCTTGTTCCTCGTCTTTTGCAAGAGCTTATTCCCCGGTTTGAACTTTTTTTTCTTCGTCTTTTTAGCTTTTTTTTTTTCTTTCCTCATCTTCTCATTTTTCTTCTATTTCATCTCATATGACTTTTTCTTGTGATTTTTTACACTTTTTCTTGTCCATCTTATTCTTCCCTATTTTTATTTGTATCATCTTTTTTGATTTTGGTCTTCTTCATCATATGATTTTCTTCTTTTTATCGTCTTTGTCATTCGTCTTCTTAATTTTCTTATGCTATTTATACATCTTATTTCTCATCTCTTAAGAATACTTTTTCATCGGCTTTCTCTTCTTCGTTTTCTTTTCTTTCTTTGTCGACTTTTTTTTCTTCCTCTTCCTATCAATTTTTTTTTTTATTTTTCTTCTTCACCATCTTCGTGATATACTTCCTTGATAATTCAAAATTTTAAAAATGCACCAAAAACTGAACCCTACACTCACCAATATAAACCCTAACTCCACATTATAAACCCACCCACCCCCTCCCCATAAACGGACACCCTAACCCCACATTATAAGCCCCCCAAACTTTATTTTTCTTCTCCAACTTTATATTTTCTTCTTCATTTTTTTTTGTTTTATCTGTCTAATTCTTCTTTTTATTATGGTTTTTATTCATCTTCTTCTTTGCATTTTTTAATTTATTTGTTATCTGCTTTGTATTCTTCTTCTTCTGTTTCGATTTTCCACTTCTTCTTCTTCATATTATATTATTTTTTTTCTTTCGGTTTTTCTTTGTCTTCTTCTTCACCTCCGTCTTTACTGCCTTCGTCTTCTTTTACTTCTAATTCTTCTTGTTTTTATTTGTGTCATCTTCATCGTCTTCCTCATCTTTTCTTTCATCTTTTTCTTTCACTTTTTCTTCATCTTTTTCTGTTTTTTTCCTCCATCTTTTTCATCTTCTTTTCTTCTTATTTTTCTTCTTCATCTAATCAATCTTCTTCTTTTTAATTCCTGTTTTGGGTCTTGTTCCTCGTCTTTTGCAACAGCTTATTCCCCGATTTGGTCTTTTTTTCTTAGTCTTTGTAGCTTATGATTTTTTTCTTTCCTATCTGCTCATTTTTCTTATATTTCATCATTTTCATCTTCTATGACTTCTTCACCAACTTCATAATATACTTCCATGATAATTCAAATTTTTAGAAATGCACCAAAAACTAAACCCTACACCCACCAATATAAACCCTAACCCCACATTATAACCCCCCTCCCCACCCATAAACCGTACACCCTAACCCCACATTAACCCCACATTATAATCCCCCCCCCCCAAACCGTACACCCTAACCCCACGTTACCAATTAATTTTGGATTTGCTTTTATTGTTTTAGTTTTTTTAAAAGAAGTTATTTTTTTATGTTTCGAATCGGCAATGTTAATGTATTCAAATTTTTAAAAATGCAATAAAAATTAAACCCTATACCCATCAATATAATACACCCTAGACCCTAACCCGACATTATAAATCCCCCTCTAAACCTCACATCCGAACCTCACATTACACCATAACCCCACATTACACACTTCTTTGTTCTCTTATTCTTCAATTCTTTTCTTCTTTTGTTTGTTTTTTTTTTTTTTTCATTTTTTCTGTCTTTGTCTACCAATTTTTATTTGTCTCT
>OVBJ01001468.1:0-27981 GCA_900406535.1 Noccaea bulbosa | reverse complement strand
TTTTTGCCATTTGCAATAACATATGGCATGAACCATTGGAGATGCTCTTATTCCATATAAATAAAACGGCAACGTCTCTCCATAAAGGATATATCATAATTTCTTATAAATGTAAACTTTGACCGTTGACCATGGGTATGGTTGATTCATGAATGCGGTATAGGTCATATTCGTACGCGAGACTGAATATTACCATATGACTACACCATCACTACTAAACCCACCGATCTTATCTAAGCATTGCGCAGTAATTACCAGCTATGTTTCACTCTTTTGATATAGCTATAGCAGAGAAAAAATCATTACAGGTTAGGTGATCCGACCCATGACGATTTGATATACAAATCAGGATAATGCGATCTTTAAAAATATAACGTCAATATACACGACGAGTAATGCAAGACTTTTCAGATTATTTATGAAGCTCAAAAGTCTTATAGAATGTTTCAATGTTATTATTCCCTNGTTTTTTTTTTTTTTTTTTTTTTTTTTGGGGTACTACCGATTACCTACTGCCTTTGATTGCGATTGAGAAACCGGATGGTGATCTTCTGAGATTTAAGAAGCTTTAATATAGTAAAAGTCCTACATTTTTTTAACAATGGAAAAGAAAAGTATTAATTGATTGGAAAAATGTAAATTGGAAGGGAAAGTGTAGAGTGGCTTCTCAAGTGGGGCAGGTTAACGTGTTTGGAATATCCGCAGTTTTAGGTTATCGACGACGTAAACATTCTCCTCCTCCCTCTTTCTAAGTTGCTTAAGAATAATTTCAAAGTTACTTATAAAATATTATGTTTATTCGAATATAACCTAAACAATGATAAATGTAAAGAGACGTGAATAAGAGTCCAACACCAACCTCATACCTTAAAGCCATCATATTCTGTTCTGGCTTCGTTAGCTTAACATTATAACATAACAAAAACAAAGGTTTAACAGAAATGTCCCTTTAAGAAGCAATTTGTAATTAATCCTGTTTAATTCTGACATTTTTTTTGGTTTATATTTTTTGTTTCTATCCTCTAGTTTGGAAATAGTATCAACTGAACTCGAACCTAACAAAATGTTATGAAAACTATTTTTAAAAAGTACACATGTTTTCGCCCGATTGTTTGTTTTTTTTTTTCTTGTTTGAATATCTCAGCTAAACATGAGTTGTCAGATGCTTACTTATATCATAAAAATGTTGATAGAATACAATTTCCATTTTACAGCTGACGAAAAACTAAAAAAAAGTACAAGATGTATCCATCAGAGATGGCAAAATTAGGCTGGTCTATTTCAGGTATAGCAATAGGTAATAGTAACTAAGTAATCAATGCATAAATAACTATAAAGTAAGTATACCTAAAAAAATATGGGTCTGGTAATTCGAATAACGTTGAGCACCATAACATGAGTAATCAGAGCAGCTAAATTCATGAATTCTCCCATTTAATCGTGTAGGAGTCGCATTTCATGTTCATGTGATGTGAAATTTTTAGTTTATTTCTAAAAGTTTTATATATTTATTACTGAATTTTTTTTTTTTTTTTTTTTTTCAGAATTTTGAACTAACCACATAAATTCAAATTTTCGTATCTATATATAATACCTAAACCGTTTCGTATCCGGTAACATAAGTCCAACTGATTCAGTAACAGATGTAACTTAATATGGATTAGATGAGGTACAGACAAGTGCCCAAACACAAGTTTATTTTTTCGTTCAGCCATCAGTATCAATATATCATACACAATCGAACCGGTCAATGAGGTCAAAATCCGAGAACCATGTTAAACCGGCTTACCATGGTCCTTACTCCTTATCCTTACAAACCCAACGCACGTAGACGTAGGTGAAGGAAAACAAAAATCATGTAGTTAGGGGTTAAAACATCCTACAGTTAACGTTTCTAGGTTTGGTTTAACAATAATCAAGGTTTCGCCAAACCGATAGACTAACCCGGCTGTGAACAGGCTCCTTGTGAAGGAGTTTTTTCGCAAGTCCAAGCAAACTGAAATAAGCCCTAAACTGCAACCTTTCTCTCCAAACTCATCTCCAATCCAAGAATGTCCACCATTCTATAAATCTCGTCAGATTTCGGGTGAGACTTGTCCCCTGTAGAGAAACCTTGCATCGTTAAAGAACCTTCAGTGTCAACAACATCGATCCAACTGAATCCAACTTCTTTCCTCACATCTTTCTTCCTCATCTTTCTCCTCATTTCTGCAGCTTTTTCCCACTCTCCGTTCTCTGCATAGATGTTATACATCTGAACGTAAGAACTCGACAAATCCGGCTTCATCTCCATTGCAAGCTCTGCCACTCTTGCTCCCATTTTCACATTCCCGTGCAGTCTACAAGACCCGAGCATGCTCTGCAACATCGACTCTCCTGGTCCTCCAGGAACCTCACTCATAAGCTCCTCTGCTTCTTCTAACCTCCCAGCTCGGCCAAGCATATCGACCATACACGAGTAATGCTCATGAGACGGCTCAAGTTTGTAGTCTTTGGTCATCGAGTTGAAAATCTCACAGCCTTTGTCCACCATACCTTCTCTATTACAAGCTGTTAACACGGACAGAAAAGTGACCAGGTCTGGTGCTACGTTTTCTTTAACCATCTCTTGGAAAAAGTTCATCACGGATTCAAATTCCCCGTGGTTTGAATATGCCGATATTATCGATGTCCAAACAAACTGGTTCCTCTCAGGCATCTCGCTAAAGACTTTCTCGGATTCGTTGATGCTCCCACGCTTGGCGTACATATCAAGAAGCGCGCTTGAAACAACACGGCAACTACTTATACCCGATTTCAGTATTCGAGCATGGCAACGCTGACCGTGCTTTAGAGATATATCCTCTGCAGAAGCTATTGCATTCAAGACACTTCCGAAAGTGTACTCATTTGGCATTGTTTCTGCTGCTGCTGATAAGAACATCTCGAGAGCTTCGTGTGAGAACCCGTTTTGTGCAAATCCAGATATCATAGCATTCCAGGAAATGATCTCCCGGAAATGTATCTCATCAAAAGCCTTCTTGGCATCTTCCAGAGCCTCAAACTTGGCATACATGGTGATGAAACTGTTACCAATAGACAGTTTCGAAACAAAACCAGTCTTGATGCATATCCCGTGAACTTTCAGCCCTTCTTTGATTTGCCCATTGCACTTGACAGCGTTGATCAATCCAACAAACGTGACCTCGTTGGGGCAAACTCCATCTAACCTCATCTTATGAAAGATGGACACAGCATCATCTTTGTTTGCGGAAATCATCGTCGTCCAAGAGACTACATTGCGCTCATTCATTTGGTAAAACACTGATTCCACAGCTTCGGAAACCCCACACTTCCAATAACTTGAGATCAAAACGTTACCAACTTCCACAAGTGTCTCATAACCTCTTTTTATACACAAGCCATGGATTTGCCTGGCCAGCTTCAGGTCAGGTTCGTGACAACAAGTTGTAATCACGCTAGTAAAAGACACATGATCAAGCTCCACACCTTCTCGCATCATCTCCCTAAAGACAGCCACAGCTTCAAACCCGAAACTGCCTCCTTGAGAAAGTCCTGACAATAACGAGTTCCATGAAATCATATCCTTAACCGGCATTTCGTCAAAAATTCTCTTGGCATCTCTGAAACTTCCAGCTCGCGAATACATTGTTATAAACGAATTCCCAACGACAACATCAGACTCAAGTCCAGATTTCACAGCAGGAGACTGCAACTGCAACGCTAAACTAAATCCTTCAGAGCCAACACAGAAGGAAAGAGCGGTGGAATAAGTGAATCGGTCGAAAACCACTCCGGCGGATTTCATCCTAACAACAAAACTCAGAGCACCTTGACTGTCATCAAATCCAGAGAGTATAGTGTTCCAAGAAACAACATCAGGGTCAACTAGATTCTCAAATATGCGCAAAGCATTGCCGAATCGACCGGCATTGCGGTACATACCCATTACAGCGTTTGAAACGCAGACAAAGGAAGTGAACCCAGACGTTATCGAAAACCCGTGAATTTGGCAACCGCGTTTCGGGTCTCCACGACATGCTTTAAGCGCTAGACAAAGAGTGACCTCGTCCATACTACGACCGGTAAAACCCAGCTGGAGATTTTCCGTGAAGATCGCAAGGGCTTTTTCCGGAGAGTTCCTCCGTATGGAGTCACTGATTGTATAGTTGATGGAAGTTGTCGCATTTCTTCGGGAACTTCCATCGAACAGCTTGTGAGCAATTCTAGAAGACGAGCAAAATCTCTGAAAAAGTAACGATTTTGAGGGATTACAGTGTAGATAACTCAGAAGGTTCATGAGAAGCAAACGAGTCGTCGGATTCAAAGTTACCGACGAGTGAATTAGTTTCGGGGAAGAACCGAAGAAGAGAGATTTAAGCTTCTGTGAGTATAACAGAGGGGGACTTGCAGAGCAAAATAGAGTTTTGAGGGCAGAGTTGTAAATTACGGTCAAGTTAGAGGGCAATACGGACAAGCTGGTGATTGTTCTTTTTAAGGTGTCCGCTAGGTTTTCCTCCAGCTCAGTCAGTCATCTATCTATCTTGTAGCTCAGCGTCTTTCTCAGGTAAAACCCTAGCGATTTTCGCCCTTAATCTTCTTCGTTGCTCTTCATATATCTCCGATTCGCAGTCTCCAGCTGGAATTGATATTGAAGCACCGGTTTCTCTGATATATGCGATGATTTCCTCATATTCTGCACAATCCCTCACTGATACGATCGTTTTAGTGTATTCGATGGCCTAAAAGTTTGCGAGAATTTCTTAGTTTTGGAAAAAGGTTAAAGTCGCTGTTAGTTCTGAGTAGTTGTGGGCATGGGTTTCTCTAGAAACTGTAATTTTGGATGGATTGGTTGATGATTGATCTCCGTGCAAGCTGTTTATTTTGACACTGTACATTGTTCAGCTCATGAAAATTCTCGTTTAACGCCATTGTTATTAACTGATGGGCCTAGAAGGTTTATAATCTTCGGGTCATTAGTCACTTGACTGTACAACTGGTTAGCTAGTTTGGGGCGTGTGTGAAGTATCTTGTAGTCTGGGTTTTAGTTTTTCAATGCGATAATCATCTGTGTCTCCAGATTATCTTTCTTCATCTAATTAATATTCGAGTCTCTTATGCGTTTTCTGTGTATCCTCTGGGTTTTTCAGGTCATTACTTTGGATAGCTTGAGCTTTACCGAAAAAATGGCAAAAAAGAAGAATCCGCAGGTTTATATGGATGTATGCATTGATGGAGATCCAGCTGAAACAATGGTTTTTGAGGTACAATGGTGTTTGACTATGTTGATGTTCCTTTTTTTTTTGTACTTTCCTGGCCAAGCATAAGTGTTAACATTGCGAAATTTGTTCCTTTAGCTTTTCCCTGAAGTCGCTCCCAACACAGCAGAGAATTTCCGTGCACTATGCACAGGTTTGTTTTCTGTTCCAGCTAAGCATGTTGCTTCCTTGCAAAATATCAATTTAACTGTTGGCTTTCCTTCTCCCCTTTATAAAATCTTTATAGGAGAGAAAGGCATCGGACCCAGAAGTGGAAAACCTTTGCATTACAAAGGATCTTTTTTCCATAGAATAGTGAAAGGTTCCTCAGCACAGGTTTGTTTCTGCATCTTTTAACTATTGATATGATGTTTTCAGTCTTGTATTTTTTTTGTTTCTTTCTCAACATTGCTTGGATGTTCGTCTTTTAGTTCGTTTCTGTTCTTTATGCTGTAGGATACAGGTCTGATTGCCACACCTGCTTTTCATGTGATATAGTTTTAAGGTTGTACTACTAGTTATTTATGCTCAACCGTTAGGCCTTCTCATGCAAAGAGTACACTTGATGTACATACATATTCACGGTTGCTATTGGTCTAACAACTTCTTTTGACTTTTTCCAGGCTGGAGACTTTGTGAATCGAGATGGTATGTACATTAAATTGTTCACTTTACCTTCTGTCCTACAGTTTTCAAGTAGAGCTATCAGTTCCAATTGTTAATTCCCGTCTCTTCTGATCTTACGTTACACAGTTTGGGATTATTTACTGTGATTAAGAAACTAAATTTCATTTGCGTTAAATCAATATGTATCTGAAAATATCAATAAAGTGTGGTAACCTACTGGCTGCATGAAACTGCATTCATTAGATTCCTGTGGAGGTTCTTGGATTCATAAGATTACGTCTAATAAGTTATGCAGCCAACATTCGAAAATTTTCATTATTCTCTGAACAACTTTTTATATTTCATTCACTTTCCAGGTACTGCTGGGGAAAGTATATATGGTGGAAAATTTCCAGGTCAGTTTACCATTGTGTTCTTTATCAGCTATCTCTTTTCATTTACCCCAGCAAAATATGAAAAGCTGGATCCATTGTGTGTCTGACATCTCGTTTCTGTATTGTTTCATTGCTATATTTGAACAAACAATAGTTCATTTTTGGAGGCGTTGCTTTATTGACTATTTGGTGCTTGTCTCTTTGTTAAGATGATATTTTTTACTTATTCCTTTGAATATGTTACTAAGTAGCGAAAACAATTTCTAATGTTACCAGATGAGTCACCGAAATTAAGACATGAGGAGCCTGGTCTTTTATCGATGGCTGTTGCTGAACGTAACAAGTTGGGTTCACACTTTCATATTACCTTCAGGCCAAATCAGCAGCTTGATAGGTCTCATTCTCAATGTTACTTAGCTTATTTTTAAGATCCCTGAATAAACAATATATCATGATTCAGTAATTGTGAATTTTCCTTTGAGCATTGCTTTCTCTCTGACTGTTTCTTTTTCCTCAGAAGTAATGTCGTTTTCGGAAAGCTCATTCAAGGGAAAGAGGTTCTTAAAAAAATTGAACGTGTGGGTGATGAGGAAGGCAAACCTACTGTCAGCGTGAAGATAATCCGCTGTGGAGAATATTCTGGAGGTACCAAAATTCTACTCATGACTTCGCAATCATAACCAATCCACATCATTGCATGATTTGTCCATGCAGACAAGAAGAAAATTAGTATTGATGGTCGGAAAAGTGGAAAGCACAAGAAATCTTCAAGAGAGAGAAGAAAGAAGAGGCGAAGACACTCTTCATCCGAGTCTGAAAGCTCTTCCGATTCTGAGACAGAGTCCTCAGAATCTGATAGTGAGTCAGATTCCGATTTGTCTTCTTCTGACCTTAGTTCCTCGAGCCATGAGAGGCGGAAGAAGAGAAAGCGAAGTTCAAAGAAAGATAAGAATAAACGGTCTAAACGGAGAGACAAGCGCCATGAGAAAAAGCGGAAGATGCATGATAAGAGATCGAAACGGAAATCAAGAAGGTTTGAAGTCTCTTACACTTCACTTGTTTATAGCAATAGTTTCCGTGTCAATACTGGTTGGTGCTTAGGACAAATCTATTTTATACTGGTCTGCAAAATTACCCGTTTTAAGTAGTGGGTATAGTATATTGTGAGTCTGTTAACCTCTGTTCTGAGAATCCATTATTATTTATAGATCTAAACTTTGTCCCTCTTGCACGTAATAGGAGCATATGGGACAAGTATTAACTGGTTGTGTATCCGAGTTATTCACTTGTGTTCTGCAAACTTTCAGGTCCCCAGATAGTCTTACAGGTGATGAAGGCAATAGTGGAAGTGAGGCAAGTTTTAGTGATGCCAATGGTGATATTGGAGCAAGAAAGAGGAAAACCAGAGTCTCGAGTAGAACAGGTTATCTCTAAAACTCAGACTTTTCTCTTCTGTTTCCGCAGACATCAATTTCTCTGATTTGTGTTTGTCCTTTCTTAAATGATTTGTCCAATGGATGGGACAGAATGCTTTTGAGTGCCATTTGATCACATCATATTTCAGTATCAATATAAGCATTATGTTTATTATGCGTCTTATATTATTGCCGATATTTTCTTGGCTAATAATCTCCATAGGTAGTTCAATACAATGTTTCCGTACAATTCTGTTTTTGACTGCAATATTCTATCAGGCAACTCTCAACCAGAGGTGGAAAAAGAAGCTGAATCACTTCACCAGGACAAAAGGGAGGGACCAGATTTGCTCGACGGTGCATCAGATCACATTTCTGATAGGCAACCTGATGTTGTCGACGATCATCCTGGAAAATCTAGGTCTAGTTTCCAATCTTTCAACACCTCAGCTAATGGGTTATCTTTCTCTTATCCCATATAGAATCTTACTAAAATTTGATGTGCAGGAGCCGGAGCTTGAGTCCTAAGAGGAAAGTAAGTAAGAGCTTGAGTATTAGTCCCCGGAGGAGTCAGAGTAAGAGTCCGAGTTTAAGTCCTAGAAGGAATGTGGGCAGAATTCCTGGTAAAGGTAGCCGCCAAGTAAAGAACTTGGCAAACAATAGAAGCGAAAGCCCAGGGAGTGAAGAGAAGGGCAGGCGTATTAGGAGGAATCCTCCCAAAAGTGTTAGTAGAAGTCCAGTACGGATGAAAAGAGGAAGAGATACTAGTAGAAGTCCTTCAAGGAGTATAAGCAGAAGTCCATTGAGGAACGCTAAAAGGAGTATTAGCAGAAGTCCAGTGAGAGTTAGGAACGCCAGAAGCCCTAGCAGGAGCCCTGTGAGAAGCCTTGGGAGAGTCCCGCTCAGAAGATCATCAAGAAGATCACCTAGCAGAACTCCAGTTCGGTTATCTAGAAGAAGCCTGAGCCGGAGTCCCATTCGATCACCTACGAGATCAGTTAGCAGGAGTCCAGTCCGATTATCTAGGAAGAGTGTGAGCAGGAGTCCGCTTCGATCATCCAGGAGAAGTATGAGCAGGAGTCCAGTCCGATCATCTAGGAAGAGTGTGAGCAGGAGTCCAGTCCGATCATCTAGGAAGAGTGTGAGCAGGAGTCCTGTTCGAGCATCCAAGAGAAGTATCAGCAGGAGTCCTATTAGAGGAAGAAGAAGAGTTAGTAGAAGTCCAGTTAAAGCGAGGAGGAGAAGTGCGCGGCCTAGATCTCCTCTTCGTGATCTCAGACGAAGTTTGTCAAGAAGTGCTTCTCCTGATGGACGCATCAGGAGAGGGAGAGGATTTAGCCAGAGATACTCATACGCCCGTAGATACCGAACCTCTCCGTCTCCGGATCGATCTCCTTACCGCTTTAGTGATAGGGGTGACCGTGACAGGTGAATAGCCCACACCTAATAGACCATCCCTGATCCCTGTTCTGTTACACACTCTCATGCTGACTCTTTTTCTTCTCTGTAGATTTAGAAGTCACAGAAGGTACTCGCCAAGACGGTTTAGAAGCCCACTACCTCCAAGGTACTTGCTTTTCCGCTTGAGGACATTCATTTCTAGTTATCCCTTTACATAAATAGTTCTTGATTTCACAACTCGAAATGTATTCTCAGGTTTAGAAGAAGAAGCCGGTCTATATCGCCTGGTCCCCGTTATCGCAGGAGGCGGTTCAGCCGCAGCCCTATCCGTAGCCGTTCACCATACACAAAGAGAAGGTCACCATCCGCTAGCGACAGCTCGAGTCCATCGAGATCAAGATCAAGGTCAAGGTCAAAGTCATATTCAAAATCTCCGATTGGGACCAAGAAAGCGAAATCGGAGTCAAGATCACCATCCAAGGCAAGGTCTCCATCGAAGTCGAGTTCGTCATCCTCTGATGGTAGCTCAGGTGGGAAGAAGCGATTAGTAGCCTATGATTAATAATAACCTTTGAACTGTTCGTTCTTTTACTCGGAAGGGATGGTAAAGACAGTTAGTGGACTGGTTACGTCTGTAGAACAAACTGCATTGTCTTTGTAGTGTCGTCTGCATCTTTTGGGGTATGTTTGATTTTATAACTTTATGTCGTTGATGTTTGCCGACAATTTTTGTTTTTTTCGCCAACTGCCGACAAATGCTTACTTCCAATGTATGTTGCGGAGTTGGTCTTGGTCCATTTCTTTTACTAAACTCTGATAAACTACCTACAATATTTATTAATTACAAATTTATTGCATAAACGTTCTAAAATCGTGTTTTTAATTTGAAAAATGATAAAATTTCAATTTGGCACAGATCATTACATCATCATCATTGCATATCACCGACATCACAACAATCATCATAATCATTAAAGAAAACATTTATAAGAAGTGAAATTATTTAAACTACTCCCTATGTTTTAAAAAACTTGATGTTATAGAGTTTTCACTAATATTAAAAATAGTTAATATATAGTTAAATGTATTCTCATTAACCACTTTAAATTAATATGTACCAATAACAACTCAACAATGTTATTGAATTTCACAATCAAACTACATTTATTAATAAACAATAAAAAAAGAAATCTAAAAAATCAAGTTTTGTGTAACAAATTTTTTTTTCTAAAACATCAAATTTTCTGAAATAGAGGAAGTATGATATTTACAAAAAACGAATAGGGACTTATAATAAATAAAACAATATTTTGTAACATTCTAAAAGAAAATAAATATTTAGTGTTTACTATAAAATAGGAGTATTATTTTAGGTGGTTGCAAATTCGCCCGTAACTTTTTAAGCTACATATTTGATCCTAAATTTACACTAGAGTTTCTGTGTCCACCGACAGGCAAATAAGAGAGAGAACAGGCTGTTAACAGCGAACAACGTGGCTTCTATTTTTTTTCTTATCGAACAATGATAATTTGTTTTGTTCTGTCTCTTTCTTGCAATGAGATTTCTCCACGTCACATACTAGCTGGCGCGCTAGTGGGGAAGCCAACGGCTCGGCTTTAATAACCAGGAGGACTAGTTGGACACGGACCGGGTACTTGCGATATTTGTTATATTTATGATCCGTATTATTTCTCAATTTTTCCTAAAACCAACCCGTAACCTGTCCCGCTTCGTACAAATACTTGCACTTGGTAAAAAATTAATTACTTACAAATAATCTATCCCACCTTGTCTTGTTAGGTTTATTGTGTTGTTGAACTAGATTTGATGGGTTTAAAAGAATTAAAGTTAGAAAATCTGATAACAACTATTATAGATTTAAGTTTAATAAATATTTTAGTTATATATTTGGGTTTTAAACAATATTAAATAATATTAAATATCAAAATAAAAATTAAGACTTGGTATTTGTCCCTCATTTTGTAAATAATAACATTTTTGGACTTGTTACTCTATGGGGTCGGTGACGGGATACTTGGGCCTAAGCCTAAAGAGGACAAGAACCGAGCCGAGCTGAGCCAAACAGTGGGAGAAGAAGCGGCTACTACCGTCACCACCTCCGGTGAAATATCTACTTGTCATTTTAAAAATAAGAAAATGAAAAGACACTGCGATAAAATAGGCAAAGCAGATTGTTGAATGCGAGATTGGAGAAAGAGAGAGAGAGAGTGTCAGTGTGAACAATCTTTCAGTGGAGAGGTTCGAGATGCCGTATTGAATCGGCTAAGAATTTCTCAAATCGAATTTGTAAATCTCTCTCCCTCTCTCTCTCTGTGCGTCGGTGGGTGAACGTTGACCTCACTCATCAGCGATGGAGCCTAGTGTCGGCTTGGTTGCCGGATCCTACCGGAGAAAGGAGCTCGTTCGGATCCAACACGAATCTGACGGCGGGGTTCGTTTCATCTCCGCTTTCTCTTTTGTTTCATTTGGTGTTTCTTATCTGTATTGCTTACGATTCTGATGGATAGATCTCATTCAGCTTTCTCCATTTTCTAAATTATCCAAAATTGGATCATGAATTTCTCAGATTCCGATCTTCCACTGAGATTTCACTTTTGTTAGTGTAGTTGGTTAGTGTGCCAAGTGGCTTAAAATGGAAACTTTTCTGCTCCAAGAGACTTTCAATTCTTGTGATTACTGATCATTTCCGGATCTATGCATTAATGCCATGCCGCATCTTTTTTTCTTTCCTTTTCTTTTCGACCAACGGAAAGTGTCGGTGGATTTCAGTTTTAGATTCTTGATCTATGGATTTAATTCGTCAGCTTCTTTTATAATATTACTATCGACTCTCAAAGTCCATTACTTTGACCACTTATTGAAATTTAGCTCAATCAGATCTCGTTACATTTCTTACTATGCCATGACTGTGACTCGCCTTGATTTTAGATCTGCATTAATACGGAGATGCTTCTTGTTGATTGTTGTTATTTGGATCCATACTGATCTAGTTTCTAATACTCAATGGCTAACAATGATGCAACGTTGGTAAAACTGCAGCCCAAACCTTCCAAGAACATGAATGGGCATATATGTCAGATCTGTGGTGATGATGTTGGGCTCACTGAGACTACCGATGTCTTTGTGGCTTGCAATGAATGTGCCTTCCCTGTGTGTCGTCCTTGCTATGAGTACGAGAGGAAAGATGGAACTCAGTGTTGCCCACAATGCAAGACTAGATACAGACGACACAGGGGTCAGTTGTCTGTTTTCCTTTTTTTTTTGTACACGATCTTCTGTTTAGTCTTTGTTGCTCATCTGTTGATCGACGTGTTTGACTGTTGCAGGGAGTACTCGTGTGGAAGGAGATGATGATGAGGATGATGTTGATGATATCGAGAATGAGTTCAATTACGCCCAGGGAGCTAACAAGGCGAGACGCCCACGCCAAGGTGAAGAGTTTTCTTCGTCCTCTAGGCATGAGTCTCAACCAATTCCTCTTCTCACCCATGGCCATACGGTACGGTCCTACACCAACATCTTATCTTTAGAATCTCGAGTGATTTGTATTACTCAATAATGCAAAGTTTGCTGGTGGTACATGATCTTCCAAATTCAGAAATAATATTAAATGCTGTTAGTTAGTTGTGTCTCTTTTTCAATAAATGCTTGACCTTTTTCTATATACAGGTTTCCGGGGAGATTCGCACGCCTGATACACAATCTGTGAGAACGACATCAGGTCCTTTGGGACCTGCTGACCGGAATGCTATTTCATCTCCATATATTGACCCAAGGCAACCTGGTATTAACATATTTTTGCTTTGTGCACGAGGCCTACGTTAAATGTGATTCCTATTCATTTCTCACAACCATTTTGTGTACTGTAACTGATAGCTCTTGCTAAAAATTGCAGTCCCTGTAAGAATCGTGGACCCGTCGAAAGACTTGAACTCTTATGGGCTTGGAAATGTTGACTGGAAAGAAAGGGTTGAAGGCTGGAAGCTGAAGCAGGAGAAGAATATGTTACAGATGACTGGTAAATACCATGAAGGGAAAGGAGGTGAAATTGAAGGGACTGGTTCCAATGGCGAAGAACTCCAAATGTAAGTTGAAGTACTAAACCCAATATCTTTCTTGCTTTTTATGCTCTAGTTTCGTAGCACTCAATTATATGGATCTCGTACTTACAGGGCTGATGATACGAGGCTTCCTATGAGTCGTATAGTGCCTATCCCGTCTTCTCATCTGACACCTTACCGGGTTGTGATTATTCTCCGGCTTATCATCTTGGGATTCTTCTTGCAATATCGTACAACTCACCCAGTGAAAAATGCATATCCATTGTGGTTGACCTCGGTTATTTGTGAGATCTGGTTTGCATTCTCTTGGCTTCTTGATCAGTTTCCCAAATGGTACCCCATTAACAGGGAGACTTATCTTGACCGTCTTGCTATAAGGTTTGTCTTTAAGTTTATGCATCCTACTCTTATCTCATTTTTTTGGGTACTAAATTGATATCTACTTCCACAGTTTTCGATAGTTGACTTTCCCCTGTAAATTTATCTCATTTTAAGCTTCTGTGATTTACTTATAAATATGATAAAAGTTTCAGACAGAGACAGATTTTATTTTAATGGTTTGATTTTGGTTTTCTTATTGTAGATTTGATCGAGATGGTGAACCATCACAGCTAACTCCTGTGGATGTGTTTGTTAGTACGGTGGACCCTCTGAAAGAGCCTCCTCTTGTAACAGCAAACACAGTCCTCTCGATTCTTGCTGTGGACTACCCGGTAGATAAAGTAGCCTGTTATGTTTCAGATGATGGTTCAGCAATGCTTACGTTCGAATCCCTCTCTGAAACTGCTGAGTTCGCAAAAAAATGGGTACCATTTTGCAAGAAATTCAACATTGAACCCAGGGCCCCGGAATTCTATTTTGCTCAGAAGATAGATTACTTGAAAGACAAAATCCAGCCTTCTTTTGTTAAAGAGAGACGAGCTATGAAGGTCATTTGAAAATTCCGTCTGCTCCTCATCCATTAAAAAAACTAGAGATTGACTCATTATTTTTTACTTGGCTTGTAATGACAGAGAGAGTATGAGGAGTTTAAGGTGAGGATCAATGCGCTTGTAGCTAAAGCACAGAAAATCCCTGAAGAAGGCTGGACTATGCAGGATGGTACTCCCTGGCCTGGTAACAACACTAGAGATCATCCTGGAATGATACAGGTACAGCGAGGCAATTCCTTAATTATTACAGAGAGAGAGTAACAAAAAGGCTACAGTTCAGGACATTTTGGTTATGCGCGTCGTTTTGTTTTTCAGGTGTTCTTAGGCCATAGTGGAGGTCTGGATACTGATGGAAATGAGCTGCCTAGGCTCATATATGTTTCTCGTGAAAAGCGGCCTGGATTCCAACACCACAAAAAGGCTGGAGCTATGAATGCCTTGGTTTGTTAGCTTTATCCTACTATGTCCTCTAGTTTCTTTACTTTCTCATTGTACAGCCGCCGCTTCATATTCTCGTCCAGGAAACTGTGTTCTCTCCTGATTTAGCTTCTCTTTACATTGACAGATCCGTGTTTCTGCTGTTCTTACCAATGGAGCATTTCTTTTGAACGTCGATTGTGATCATTACTTCAACAACAGCAAGGCTATTAAAGAAGCCATGTGTTTCATGATGGACCCTGCTTATGGAAAGAAGTGCTGCTATGTCCAGTTCCCACAACGTTTTGACGGTATTGACTTGCACGATCGATACGCCAACAGGAATATTGTCTTCTTTGATGTGAGTTTCACTCCCTTGTTCACACCTATTGTCTCTTGTTTCTCGTTTGTTCACATTTTTGTTGGATTTACTCGTGTCTGATATGGGCTGACTCTTATATTTGTTATCTTTGGCAGATTAACTTGAAGGGGTTAGATGGTATCCAAGGTCCAGTATACGTGGGAACTGGTTGTTGTTTCAATAGGCAAGCTCTATATGGGTATGATCCTGTTTTGACAGAGGAAGATTTAGAACCAAATATTATTGTGAAGAGCTGTTGCGGCTCAAGGAAGAAAGGAAAGAACAGCAAGAAGTATAACTATGATCAAAAAAGGAGAGGCATCAACAGAAGTGACTCCAATGCTCCACTTTTCAATATGGAAGATATCGAGGAGGGTTTTGAAGGTTCGATTCAAGCATATAATGTAATTACATCACTTCTTCATGTGATGGTATAAGCTTACAATTCTTGTTTATGTAGGATATGATGATGAGAGGTCTATCCTCATGTCCCAAAAGAGTGTAGAGAAGCGTTTTGGTCAGTCGCCTGTATTTATTGCGGCCACCTTCATGGAACAAGGTGGCATTCCACCGACAACCAATCCCGCTACTCTTCTCAAGGAGGCTATTCATGTTATTAGCTGTGGTTACGAAGACAAGACTGAATGGGGAAAAGAGGTCAGTTTTCAAAAGCAGCCACAGACTCTTCTGCTTCTCTTTCTCACCTCTCTGATGACATCTTATTTGGCATTTTGTTAGATTGGTTGGATCTACGGTTCTGTGACAGAAGATATTCTTACTGGGTTCAAGATGCATGCCCGTGGTTGGATGTCGATCTACTGCAATCCTCCACGCCCTGCGTTCAAGGGATCTGCACCTATCAATCTTTCTGATCGTTTGAACCAAGTTCTTCGATGGGCATTGGGGTCTATCGAGATTCTTTTGAGCAGACATTGCCCTATCTGGTATGGCTACACCGGAAGGTTGAAGCTTTTGGAGAGACTCGCTTACATCAACACCATTGTCTACCCTATTACAGCCATCCCTCTCATCGCCTATTGTATCCTTCCCGCTTTTTGCCTCATCACCGACAGGTTCATCATCCCTGAGGTTAGTAAAACTGCCCACACTCCTCTTTACTTATTGAATCCCATCCTATGAATGTGTTTTGAAAGCTATAACAACATTGTTGCAGATAAGCAACTACGCGAGTATTTGGTTTATTCTACTCTTCATCTCGATTGCTGTGACTGGTATACTGGAGCTGAGATGGAGTGGTGTGAGCATTGAGGATTGGTGGAGGAACGAGCAGTTCTGGGTCATCGGTGGCACATCAGCTCATCTTTTTGCAGTCTTCCAAGGTCTACTCAAGGTTCTTGCGGGTATCGACACTAACTTCACTGTCACATCCAAAGCCTCGGACGAAGATGGGGATTTCGCAGAGCTTTACATCTTCAAATGGACAGCTCTTCTCATTCCACCTACCACCGTCCTACTTGTGAACCTCATAGGCATTGTGGCTGG
Organism: Noccaea bulbosa; assembly: GCA_900406535.1. NCBI lineage: Eukaryota > Viridiplantae > Streptophyta > Magnoliopsida > Brassicales > Brassicaceae > Noccaea > Noccaea bulbosa. Next base: position 11,610 of record OVBJ01001468.1, on the reverse strand, counting down.
TGTCTCTTATGCTGTAAACAGCGGGTACCAATCCTGGGGTCCGCTATTTGGGAAGCTTTTCTTCGCCTTGTGGGTCATTGCTCATCTCTACCCGTTCTTGAAAGGTCTGTTGGGAAGACAGAACCGAACACCAACCATCGTCATTGTCTGGTCTGTTCTTCTTGCCTCCATCTTTTCGTTGCTTTGGGTCAGGATCAATCCATTTGTCTCCATCACTCCCAATGCCAACAACTTCAATGGCCAAGGAGGTGTCTTTTAGACCCTATTTATATACATTTGTGTGTGCATATATCGAAAACACGCAATGGGACATTCTAAATCCTCTTTAAACCCCCAAAACCCAGTGCGCCGGGCGGTTTTGGTGTGATTCCATGTCCAAGATTAGCTTTCTCTGAGTAGCCAGAGAGTTGTGAAATTGTTCGTAGTTGTCACTGTTGTGGTGATTTGTCTCTTTTGATATGTTATAGCTTTTCAAGTGGGGAAAGAAGTTGTGGATCCAAATGATAAATAGTCTACAAAGGGGATTTGTTATTCTTTTTATTATATCATATATTTATTTTGTTTCAGCTTGTTGGACTCACACTTGTAATGTACTTTGTTGTTGTCCTAAAGGAATTTGAGTTTATATGCTAAGCTTTTTCACTTTAATACAAAAGTTTTTATTCAAGAATTTAATATCTTAATGACACTTCAGAGATGGAAGACGGTGCTGCACAGGAAGATGCTCTTGGCGGCTCTGTTTGTGTTTCACTTCATCTGTCATTTGAGAGACTAAATCAGCAAAAATACAATTTGAACATTTGTTGTATAAACTCTTATAGCTTATTTGAATAAGAATCATATCAATCAGGAATCTAACAACATTAAGCAAAAAGCAGAAGAAAGAACCTATCGAAATCCCCTCAAGACTCTCATGTGGTATAATAAAATTTAGAACTATGAACCCAATTAGTATTCCCTGGTGTTGTTTCTCTGATCAAACCCATAGAAATCCAAAAATCAGGCTTCTTGGTTGTTGTTGTTGTTGTCGACGAGTATCTTCTTGCAAGCTTCATAACACATGAAGGAGATTCCAGCAGCAGGAACCAACTTCAAGCAACTCGGTCCAAGCCCTTTGTACCAACCTAAAATACCTTCATGCTCAAGTATGCTCACCAGAGCGTCCAACATGTTCTTATACACAACTCTCCCGCTAACCGCTCCCACTTGCATATGCTTCCGAGCCACCTCAAGAGGGAAAGTCGCGGTGCTCGACAACGCACCCGCTAAAGAACCTATCAAGAGAGTCTCGACATTTCCAATCTTCTCTTTCTTTGAGAAACTCCGGTATGCTTTTCGTAACGAATCATATGCACAGTAGTTTGTAGCTGCGTATGGAACAACTCCGATAAGACTAGGAGCAAGACCCCTGTAGAGTTCTGTAGGTCCTTCCTCGCGTATAATCTTGACAAATGCATCGAAAATCCCCTTGTAAACGCCTCTCTGCAATTGTAGTTTAAAACAAAGACCCATTAATGCTCTACGACCTCAAAATCCTTTAACAAGTTTTGAGGAGCAAACCTGAATTGTTAGGCGGGTCTTGACTAGTTCTAAAGGGTATGTCAAGAGGGTTTGGCTAACTCCGGCACAAGCACCGGCGAGCAACGAAGCAGGGATTGGGATTTTTGATTGCTCTCCATGTTCCGGTGACAGTTTCTTGTTTACTGTCTCGAATACAAAAAGCTGCACATACATGAAAAAATGAGTACCAAAGGCTAATCATTTTGGCATAACACAGATAATTCAACCAACAGAAGACTTTTCACAGATAAAAGTCAACCGGATATTCTTAGTATAAAATAGCTCATGGTCAAGAAATGACAATCCACTTCATATAATTCGATTCGATCGTCCAAAATTTCAGAAACTTGTTCAGTCTCCACTTCGATTTCTAACAAATACAAACATATTTGGTACCTCGACGGCTCTAGCAGGAGCGACGCGAATGACATTGACCAAATTGCCCCTGAAGAGACCAGTCCAACCTTCATGCTTCATGATATCACCGAACACTTCGCCCGAGGAGCTTCCGCCACTTCCCACCATTAGATGTGTCCTGATCGTCTCCAACGGCGCAACCACCGTTCTCGAGACAGCTCCGGCCACGGCTCCGCTCAATAGCCGCCGCAACGAAGGATTAACGATCTTTATCTTCAGTTTCAGCCCACCTTTCTTCTTCGTCTTCTTCTTCTCACCATTAACTTCATCTCCCTCTTCCTCTTTCCCCGGCATATACTTGGTGTAGAGATCATTGAGCTGTGTAGCGAACCTGTGATTGCCTCTGTTAGGAGACGAACCCGACCCGAACCCGGATCCCAATTGATTGGTTTGATTGACGCACGCGAATAACCCGCCAACTGGGTGGTAGTTTCCGCTGTTTAGGCTCAAATCGCATCCTAAATCGGAAACGGAGAAAAAACCATTCCTGGAATCGTCGAACAACTGGATTCCGGTTTTCCCCATAGCCCCACCCAATCTCAGAAGCTAATAAAGAGATATTATTGTCTCACTCTATTAGCTTACAGAGGCTGATGGTCACGATTTACGGCCACACATCTTCGTTTCAAAGTGATTACTTTTAACCACCAAATAAAGAAAGAAACGATTTTTCCGAAGATGGGAGTGACGAGAATCGTGTGTAGAGGGGGAGAGAGAGAGAGAGAGAAAGAGCGAATCTGTTAAGTCTCTCTCTGACTCAGAGTCAAAAGGGTCGTCTCTTTCGATGAGTTTAGGGTTGTAACGAAACGAGTATTGCTGCTGGTTTTTGCCCTTTTGGGGGTGGGTAGGTAGGTGGAGTCAGTGGGTGGGGACGGAGACTGCGCTTTGTTTTTTTTATATTTATTTGTCTCTCATATAATTTTCTTTTTCAATTATTTTTATTATTATGATACTAGTAGTATTAGTATTTCTCGTAATCTGGAATTGCAATGCAACCCCACGAAATAATTGCCGACAGCAAAAATGTAGATCCGTAGAAGAAGTGTCTCGGTTTTGTAGTTTTCACTTTTCACATATGATGAACATATCTAAACCGAAACTCAATCACCTTAATTTTTTGTTTGCTAATAAAATATAGCCGTTTTTATGCTTTAATTTTTTAGAGAAATGGGCAAGAATTGGGCTACGGGTTTAGGCCCACTTCAGAACTTCAATAGCACCAAGACTCAAATAATGGCTGTTTTGTCGGAGTCGACTAAAAATCTTCCGTACTCCCAAGTACAAAAGACAACTTGATCCGGTCGGTATGGGTGCATATCGTTTGTCTTGTTGATATGAGTTCATCTAGAAAACACTAAACGCCTGATGTTCTAACCTTTTAGAGAGATAATATGTCAAATTTTCCAATGGTAAAACAAGTATTTATTAATGTATCATAAAAATTACTTGCATCCATCTCTGTTTGATGCAAACCCAAAAAGCCAATTCAATGAGCTTTAATTTTTGATATTATTACTATGGTGAAAACTGAAAAGTGAACAACCCCAAGTATTTAGTTTTGGCATAAATGAAAATAGATTGAGTGGCTGCCTATTCAAATTTTCATTGTTATTTCAGAGTACGCATTTAGCATTTTAGCACTAGAGATCGTTTCATATTTGAAACCACCAAGCTTGTAACAATTTCATCTTGACAATATAGTAGAACCAAACATGATCTTAGTGGCATTATAAAGTAAACTACTTAAACAACTGTCACCGACATAGATTCATAAGAAAGACAAAGAAAAACTCCATAAAACACAAGGTTCGTGTGATACACTGTAAAACCATCGCGAAGACATTGTACCATCAAATCACTATGTAAAATATTAATTAACCATAACTTAAGCAATACAGCATCTAAAAACTTCAAAAACCAGAGAATGACAAGACGAAGACTCGAATCATACCTAAATAAAAGGATGAAGCAAACCCGGAAAATGCGCAAAATCCTGCTGAAAATTCCCTCCAAAGCTCTCTACCAAAATCATCCTAAACCCTTACAGCACTTATTCCTCTGAGAAATTTCACACATTCATCAGATTCACAAACCTCTTCCTATGATCATATCCTCATCATCAAATCAGTCTTCGGTCTCTTTTGGTTTTCCAGCAGCTTCACTCTCCCTCTCCTCCAAAAGCTTCCCAGCGGCTTCCTCATCACTCTGCTGAACCTTCTTCTGAGCATCTTTGGCCTTCAACGCCTGCAGCTTGCAGTGATTGTAATAGGCAACGCCCAGGAACGCAAGCCCGTATCCGAATAGATTGAGAGGAGTGACTGTGTCTTTGATCACAGACCAAGAGAAGGCAATCAAGAGCCAGTCCTTAACCACACCGGCAACATTCATGGTCAAAGCCGAGGTTTTCCCAACGAGGAGGAACACGGCGAGGTTCAGCGCAAATGCACAAACGGAATTAGTGCCGAAAACCATGAAATCGAAGTGGAAACTCGACGTTTCCCTGAGAATCGGAAGCTCGACGAAGATCCAGGGGAAGAAGAGGAAAGCCAAACAGCAGGGAGCAACGTAGTACAGAGAAGTGATGGGATTAAGGTTGATTCCTTTAGAAGTGAGCAAGATCTGGATGAGAACCAACCTCGTTGCCTCGAAAGCGACGGCGCCAAGCTGAAGCATCACTCCCCAGGTGTCGAATTTAGCCTCGCCGTACGCGGCAATGGCGACGCCGAAGGAGATCGAGAGCATGTTGGTCATCGTCTCCGATTTGAAGGATTCCTTCTTGAGGAGGACTCCGATTGAGTAGACGGCGACCGGCATTAGGGCTTTGAGCATCTGGATGAAGGAGACGGAGAGGTAGATGTAAGCGGAATTGGAGAGCCAGAGGGAGAGTGAGTACAAGGCGCCGATCGGGACCACAGATCTGATGTATGTCTCGCGGGACATAGAGACTGGCTCGACGACCTTGAAGACCTTGATGAGGAGGACGGCGAGGGAGGAGCAGAAGGCCATGTGGATCATGGTGAGTGTGATCGGGAAAGGCCAATTGTACATCTTCTTGTCGAGGATGTACTTGTTGTAGACGATGACGGTGAAGCTGAGGAAGATCCAGATCGCGACGTAGGTGTAGGAGAGGAGGATCTTCTTGATGACTCCATCGCTAAGTGCGCCGCCTTTTCCCATGGTGGCTTCCACGGAGGAGGACGGAGGAGGTGGTGCGCAGGATAGCGTCGGCGAAGGGGGTGCAGGATAGTTGCGTATCTGTGGTGTTTTTGATTTTCAGGGGAGGGAGAGACTTTTTTGGTGGGTTTATTAATATTTTGTAGCTAGAGCCTAGAGGGTTGGCGTGACTGTTTAGTGTGTACTACGTGGCTTTTTAATTGACTAATGGGCTTAGATATGGGCTCACTCTCTACAAATATTGTAGGAAGAGGGTTGGCGTGACTGTGCTACTCCAAGTCTACGTGGCTTAAATGTGATTTTTAGTTGACTAATGGGGTTTTGCTATGGCCCCACTACACTATATCGTTTTAGCATGATTAAAATAAAGTTATTGCTACATGCTAGTCAAATGATGTTATCAAAATATATAGTAAAAATTACCTTAACAATTCAACGTTACAGACCGGTTATTTATTTTTATTTTTTTTTCAGACCGGTTATTTACTATTTACTCTCTTTTTTACTCGTCAATATTATTCACGTTGAGGTTTCCTAGTCTTCCCTTACCATTACAAATCTCTAGATTGGTAGGTTGATTAACGAAAACAGATAATTAAGGATTTAATAAAGTTTCTGAAAAAAAGAAATAGAGAGTATATTGACGAAACTGTAGAAGAGCAAATCAAACTTCTTATTTATGATTTATTTTAATAAATCAATTAACTTAATGTTTATAGACTCTTTTTTTTTGTTGATAAAAACTTAATGTTTATAGACTTAAGTTGGCTGGTCTATTCATTCTTCTTATATTTTTTATTTATAGTTCAATGTTTTGTAACTAGCCTAAAAACTTTTTTTTACGAACAACTTGACATAGGTTGTGAATCCTATATTGGTTAGTCAATTGATATATATATATATATATATTTATGGATTTTACATTTTTTTATGTGGTCATTATTATAATTCCCGTTATAAAACTGTAAAAAGAGCATAAGTATTATTTTATGCGATACCATATATTATATTCAATGCCAACTTGTTGAATCACATTTCAACAGTAAATATAATTATTACGGCATAAACTCAACAAGAAGACCTTAATTAAAGTAATGGAAAAGAAAAGAACGGTGCTGGAGGATGATCAAGCGGTACTGAAGATGGAACATCCGGTACAAGAGGTTGAGAATACGATGATGGAGGCTGATTAAAACCACACCTAATTTTAATGGAGACGAAGCGGCTAATTACATGTGCGAATCGGCAAAACGAGCTGAGAGGCGTTCCTGGAGATGAAGAAGTGATATTGATGTGTTCCATCATGATGTTGTCACATCCTACGTTCCTGTCACAATCTAGTTTTATTGCAGTAGTTCCTGCACACGTTCCTCTGAAAGATTTGAATGTTACGTCGCTCACTTTCACAGCATTGGCCTGAAGGAATTTCACAACAAAAGTTTTTTATTAGCCATCAATAAATTTCGAGCCTTAAAAACTCAAATTTATGTAAAAACAACAAATGTGAAAATTTCATAACCAAGGTTTGAAGCATATTTCAGTTTATTTTCATGTGTGTTTTATTATTATCACGTGATCATCTTAATAACAATTTTATTACTAGACCGTTTTTTTTGTTGTTGTTCTTAGTGATTTTTAAAAGTTTAAATTATAAATTATCACTTTGAGAGTAATTGGCAATGAAGTATTACTTTGAAAGTAATTGGCAATGAACAGATTAATTTAAAATTCTTACCTATAATCTATATTCAGTTATGTACAATAATATGTCTTGTTTTTATGAGTATGTGATTTTTAATGATTAAATGTAAATACCACTTCATGACTGTAAAGTTTAAAAATTTACCCCTAGCCTTGGTCTATAGTTACCAATACCACTGTACTGTTGATCGATGATGATGGGGAATCTGGAATTTCTCAGCGTAATATCCTCGTACACTATATTTCTGGCAAACCCTTGTCCTCCCTGAAAATTATGTAATTTCCAATACATTATATATATTGTGTATATAATGCTAACTCTTAACGCACACAAAAAGAAAAAAGAACTTACAGACCAAGTCTTGATTCTTGCACCACATTCAGTTCCAGTGAAGACGCAGTGTCTTACATTCACGTTTTGTACTCTGTCAAATACCCCTCCTTTCCCCAAACTACCTATACTGTTTTTTACAAAAGACTCAAGATGATTTTACAATACAACTAATATATATAAATTAAGTAATGGATAGTGTAAGAGATTCGATACAAGTTTAAAAGCATCCACATCAAAAAGCTGTACNCCCAAAAAAAAAAAAAAAAAAACTATTTTCTTAAAAAAAAAAAACTATTTTCATCCACATGGCGAGCTTTCTGCAAGAGACGACTCTGAAACTGTTTTGTAATTTTTTTTTTTTTTTTTTAGAGTCTCATCACATCTCTTTGATGTGGGTGCGCTAAGGCAATCCGGCCCAAGCATATAAAAACGACTCAAACATAACAAAACTAGAACCAGAACTGAATAAAATATATGTGCGAACCTGATGCCATGACCCGGACCACACGCCACACGAGTTATGTTGATATCGATCGAACCACCATTAATCGCAACACAGTCATCACCTGAAAATTATAAAAATTTCACAACTAATAAATTTCATCTAATCTCATGATCAATACATATATGGTGTATTCCAGTTATTGTTTAATTAAGAAAAAATACCGGTTTGGATTGTCGATTTGTGAACATGGATATGGTGTGAAAAAGAGATATCAATGCCATCAGTATTTGGACTGTTTGCGGGTGCGATTAGATGAAGATTTGATAGGGTTGCGTAGGTGCAACCACTAATTGAAATGTGATTCTTTGGACTATCCCTTTGAGTTAATCCATTGTATAAAAGGTTATTGCACCCATTAAATCTCACTGCCTGCATAAGCAAAGAATTATATAAACAATATTATACTGATATATAAAAATAATTATCCAAAAATCCGTATAAAAAATGTTTTAACGAAGCATATCTTAAATTCAACATCTTGAATAGTTCCAACATACCACTGGCCGGGAGGACACATCGACAGAAGGCCACCAACTTGCTCCATGTGCATGAAGGAGACCAGATCCATTGAGAACGAGACCTCTCACCTTTTCGAAACATAACCAATACTCACTTTTTTTGCGTCCCCAATCTTGTACCCTTATCGGCGCTTCAAGTTTTCCATCAATCTTGCCATAAAAATAGAGAGATAATGTATGAATCATATATATGTTTGATTTGATCTATCGATAATCTAATATAATAATGACGTGTGAATATATATATTTTGACAAAAAAAGTTATGACAGATTTTTTATGATAAAAAAAAAACATGATTTGCAGTTTGTAGATATAAGTAAGTTGCTTTTTTCTTTCTTTTTTTGGGTTAAAGGGTCTATAAATGAGTTGATCCATAATTCTATCTTGTAAATACCTGAATATGAAGACTACGAGACACACAAGGACCTTGAAACAGTTGTGGCTGTATGCTATATGCTTCGTTGGCATTAATTACAATAGATCCCCCTCTTCCTTCACATAATGCTTTCCATGCGGCTTGAAATGCCTATTTTGAAAATATTATCAAACAATGATTTTTTCTAATTACAAATATTTTATCTTCTAATGATTTTGTTGAAACAAACGAGTTCGATGTATAAACAATTACTTGAGAATGATCAGGGTAATTCATATTGTTAGAATCGGGTAGAAAGTCATTAATGCTCAGAGTCATCTGACTATCTCCGAATTGCAAATAGTACGATGCAATTAAGATCATCAAGAGCAGTAACTCCAAATCCTAATAACAGTAGAAACAGTTATATGCTTAAACAAAAATGAAAACAATGAAATACATGAATTGAAAAAGTCAGGAAGAATGTTACTGGCTTACCATTTTCATCTTAATTAATTAAAGTATTAGTTATCTTAGTTTTTTTAGTAAATAGAGTATTAAGATTGTACATGTGTTGTAAGCTATATATATACGTAGGGTTGAGAAACCCGTCATGGGTGTACGTACAATATATATTTGATTAATTGCAAAACTTTGAACAAGGAAAATGAAATTCATTTTTGTTAAAAAAGTAAATAGGTTTGAATAAAATAGGAAGTTACAATATGCTCATTGGTACTGAGTTGACAAAAATATTTAGCTCGTAGATATGAATTCAATACATTGAATATATTTGACAATACCTTGAAAACTTATCCACAGCATGCAGATTAATTTTCAAACTTTTCATTGAATATATTTGACAATACCTTAAAAACCTAACCACAGCATGCAGATTAATATTCAAAGTTTTCAACTAATACTGTTACTCTAAACTATTTTAATAATTTAATTACTTGTGCATACAGAGATTTTGAAAATATTAAGTAATCCGTAAAACCTATGTATAATGTCTTGAAGAAAAAACAGAGGTGACATTCTCATGGATATATATCTTAAATCTGCAAATGGCAATAAAGTATAAATTATCACAAGCGTACATGTTTTTCTGTTTTTTTTTTTTTGGGGGGGATCAAAAACATGTTTTTTATGTTTAATTATTTTATCTTTATATCTCAAACACTGAAAATAATAAATTGCCGGATTTTGGGTACTCAATCTTCTTCAATGGTCAATACTATAGCCAGATTTCGTAGAATGTACAGTACAACTCGTTTGCATGCTGTACAGTCTACGGAATGGTCCAATGTATACATATATATATTCATTTGAGACTTAAGTTGGCGGCTCTATTCATTTTTTTTTTTTTATCGATTTCAGTGTTTTGTGACTACTTTAGTTCTTCTACGGATTACACTTGACACAGGTTGTGAATCCTATATTGGTTATTTAATTGATAAATTTAAATTTAGTTTTGTATCTTATTCTTGCCTATGGATTTCACATTTTTAATGTGTTCATTACAATTAACCCGCTATAAAATTATGGATAGATTTAAAGTATTATATTGTGCGATAGCATATATATATAGAAAAGAAAAAGAACGGTGCTGGAGGTTAACCCGAACTTAACAATTAGAAGACCTTAATTAATGTATAGAAAAGAAAAAAACGGTGCTGGAGGCTGAGCATACGGTGCTGGAGGTTGAGCAAGCGGTGATGGAGACTCAGGATCTTCACGAGAAACACACCTGATAACAATGGAGACGAAGCGGCTAATTACATGTGCGAATCGGCAATACGCGCTAAGACGTGTTGTCGGTGATGAAGGAGTGATATTGATGTGTTCCATCACGATGTTATCACATCCTATCCTGTCACAATCTAATTTTATTGCAGTAGTTTCTGCACATGTCCCTCTGAAATCTCTGAATGTTACGTCGCTCACTTTCACAGCCGTGGCCTGAAAGATTTCACAACAAAAATATTTTATTTGCTTTCAATAAATTTCGAGCCATAAAACTCAGAATAACTTTAAACAAAATAACAAATGTGAAATTTTCAAAACTTAACCAAGATTGAAGCATATTTCAGTTTTAGTTTCATGTATGTTTTATAACCACATGATCATCATAGTGACAATATTAATTTGAAGGTGTACGTATACCTATTTGCTTTCACATATAATAGAATAATTGGTTTACTAGACCGGACTTTTGTTGTTGTTAGTAATTCTGAAGTTAAAGATTTTTCTGCCATTTTTGTTATAAAAATGTTTTAATGTCATTTTGGTTATACCAAGTTTTTTTGGTCTATTTTGGTCAATTGCGCAAGAAAGTATCACTTTAAAATTATTTGGCAATGAACAAATTAATGTATAATTCTCTTCTATAATCTATATTAATTCAGTTATGTACAACGTATTTGTATAAATATGCCATTTATAATGATTAAAGGCAATACTACTTAACTTCATTTCAATATATATAAAAACATGATTAAAAAGTTAAAAGTTTTACCCCTGGAATTGGTTTACAGTAACCACCACTACAGTACTGTTGATCGATGATGATGGGGAATCTGGCATTTACTAGCGTAATATCCTCGTACAATATATTTTTAGCAAACCCTCGTCCTCCCTAAAATAAATGTAACATCAATATTGTATATATATTATATATATTGTGTATATTATGCTAACTTTTCACCCACACGCACAAAAAAAACTGAGGGAATTGCCAAATATAGACCAAAACATAAATTTTACTAATGGACTAGACCACAACAAAAATCAATTGCAAAACTAACCTCTTGTACAGTAAAAAGGACCCCACACCCTCTTATGAACAAACAAAAAAACGCATGGCTTCATTACGATTTTAACCTCCAGACGATGTGGTCTACTAGTTAGGTATACCTAATAGACAAACATGGAGATCTACCTCTTAATAACATCTTAAATTCTAATTAATAATTAAATAAAAAATAATTTGATAACAAAACCTATATAAATAATTAAAACATAGATATTATCATCTACCAAAAA
>OVBJ01001467.1:0-28002 GCA_900406535.1 Noccaea bulbosa | reverse complement strand
AGATTATTTTTAACATTTGCAGGATCTTACAGTTAGACAAAACATTCTACTGTCACAATAAAACCAAGCTCACTGTCAAGTGAAGTAGTATGTAGTTTTTTTAAGTTTTGAGAACGATCACTTACGGCATTATATGTTGGAAGTTTTGTTCATGTCTTTAGGAAACTTTGTAATTGTTACTTTTTATTGATTTTAATAAACTCTTTAGTTTCTTTTTTGTTTCGTGAAATTGAGAGATTATTAACTTTTGTTTTTTTTTCTTCTTTTTTCTCTTTCCCTAAATCTCTTAAAATCCTATCTAATCTCAGTGGATTTATATCAGTAGATTTACAAAATCTGGTCAAATCTCAAAAATCTTTTAAAAGTTCTATAAATTATTTTATATCCAAATCCGCTCAAATGACTGATTCAATAAGCTCTCCCTTAGATTGTGAATGAATTTTATAAATATTATATCCAATAAGAGGTGATTTAGAAAAAAATGAAATCTTCACAAATCATTAGTTCAATAAGCCTCTCGTAGACTGTGGAGAAAAAAATATACATATTCACGTGAATAGATCAACATCCAAATAAAAAAACGATGTGATTTGACCCACACACCCGACTATAAAGGGATGTATATACAAATTAACTTTGACTACTATGCAAATAAGTTTACTTAAGATTTTACCATGGAAGGAGAAAAAAAAAAAAATGAAAATATTCTGTTTAGTTGAGAATTTTGAAAGAGAGATTGGCGCTGTGGTAACCATAAAAATAAAGAAGTAAAACTAACAAAATAACCATATTAGTTTTCATGGCTAGAATATTATGGCTAGAATATTATATTCTTTCTCCTTCCTCATCAATAGCGTAAAGATAATCTTGCATCTCTTTCAACCTGTTTGATATTATGCTTGAATTAGAGTTTTGGATTTGAGATCTCAATTTAATTTTACCTTATTTATTGTTACCTTAGTATTAAATATTTAGATTGTAGATCTGTGCGTAGAAACTGAAATCATCTCGCCGTAGTGTTACGACCACGTACATCACCGGGAAGGTTGATGTAGTCATCCGCAGACCATGATCATCATTTGAAGATGGATGCAGCGAAGCTGAAGTTTTCAGAGAAACTTGTCGAAGAAGAGGATATAAGGTTGTGAGGTTTTGGGCTTTGGCTTCATCAAATAATTTCGCAAATGTAGTTCTAGATTTCTAGATTTTGTAATTTATTCACTGCATTTTACAAGTTTATAATAACGATTTTAGAAAATGTTACAAGATTCATTACTTTAGCAAATCATTATCATGCTTGGATTTATGATTTTGTTTTCGATTGTGTACAATGGGGTCCTACAGTGATACTTCATTCACTTTTGTTTATATATGAATCTTCTTGTGATTTGCTTAATATTGGGAGAAGAGAAGTTAGAGGAATAAACGAAATTTGATATTCTATTCTTTTTGTGATATTTCTGTTTTTTATTAGAGTTATTTTTGTCCAAAAACTATGATTTTGGTTACTTATTTTGTATTTATGGCTAAATTTTTCATTAATTTATCCTTTTTGAAAAAAGAAAGGAAATTATGAATATATTACATCTGACGCAGCAAACGATTACAATAGAATTTGAATTTTGTGTGAAGAAGAATGAAAGACGAGAACCTCGATTTATAGCATTTTGAAATCATATTTCAGACCAACATTTTTTTCAGAGAGAACAACTACCATTCGATCAAACTCTTATAATATCATCCATTCACGTTTTTCAGCTAAGTTTCAAAAGCATGTGGACTTTGTTTCTTATCTCGTTGATGTAATACTATCCACTGAAAATTTTATACATAAATTTAGCTGTACATAAATAATTACACTATCAAATATCAATTTTTGTATCCTGTTAAAATATTCCTTCCAATTTTCTAAGATAGCATAAAACCTGTAACAAATATATTCTACAATATCTCCTTTTGTTACTTGATTTAGAACTCATGCTCACTTTGAGCTCACATTTTGATGATCTTCAACTTTCAGACTTGTCTCATAAACTATGCGGCTCTAATTAAGATGTTGTTATGAATCTGACATGTGACTCTACTTCATGTGTCTCAGGTTATGTATGATAAGATGATCAATCAGTTCCACAACTCAGCAACATCATAAATAAACTAACAATCTCCCCCTTGATGCCTGAGTTGTAACTCGCATACTTTTCTGAAACTTATGTCATGTTGATGTGTTACACAGTCATTTTCGTGTGTGACTCAAAGAACTGTAGGTGTGTTTTTCGACGCTGTTTCTTATTCCTTGATTATCTTCAAACTCTCCCTTAATCATCGATAATCAAGATTATGTGAATAAAGAGAAACTCATGTTTGTAATCAACTCAACTCCGGTTTGCACACACACACACATCTCTCCCTTTTTTTATCTTAGTTTGTGCATCTCAAACAACCTATTGTCCAATAATCAACACACTCCAAACAGAATAATAAATCAGCTCAACAGCTGCACCAAGCAGCTAACTTTAGATCGCATCAAGCGTAAATCCAAAACAATGACATCCATATTGCATCAGGCCAATCCTAATTCTCCCCATGCGTAAGTGCACAACTAAGATAAAACTATGCATAACCAAAACAAAATCAGCCTCAATAGAGTTAACACACCATACACCTTGCAAAAACCTCAATAAACTTATGTCTGGTCAATGAGATAAATTCTGCACATATATTTCATAAGTCTTTCACCATCTTCTTTAGACAGAAAAATCAGAATTTCCCATAAACCAAATCAAATATCACCAACAATCACGATTCCACTGTCTTTTCAAAATTTCGACATAGAAGTGAAAACAAACTTGAGAAAGAAGCGAACAACATATGACAGAGGCTCAGAAGCAGTTGTCCCATCATCAAAAAGGTACCGCTGTCGCCAATAAACAAGATCTAAGCTTGTCGTACACACATAACAGTCTCTTTTGATGTGGTAGCAGTTCTCGAAGCAACTTGCAGAGATAACATCCAACAGACTAAACGCAGACCGGTTTATACTATGAACCAATACTAACCAGAAGCAATAACAAGATCATCATACACATACCTATGTGATTGCAGCGGAACTGGACAAGAAGCTCTCTCAGATTGATTTTGACCATCTTCACATCTTCTACAACGAACTTCTTCAATCTTATGAAACTCATCCCAATGTCTCTTTCTAGACATTCATCCAAGACCATATATACCCGAAGCGAGAAATATCTCTGACGAGAACCCGCTCTGATACCAATTGTAAGATCGATATATCTGCTAGATCAAAATACTTGAATGATGCACTAACATATTAGATGAGTAAGAGCATAAAGTAAAGAACACAAAGATTTGGTAATGGGGTTCGTTTCCTACATCCCAGGGACCTCGTCTATAATTTTTTCACTAGAAAAAGCCGCAACTTACAATTGTTATATGGCATCCACCACTCTTTCCTAGAATTACAATGATAAGAGCAACTACCACTCTATGTCTTTTCCGACAAGTGTAGTTCTCCAAACCACCAAACTGGTGGGACGACACCACACACAACATGTGTGCCTCTTACAATATAACCTAAGGTGGGTAACTTTTGAAGCCACCACATTTTCCTATTTGTACTCAAAGATGACAAAAATCCTAAGCCCATATGTCTTCAAGGCTTCTTATGAAGTTGGACTTCTCTTTGAAATAAAGCCCACATGACTTTTCTTTGTTAACTCGAAGTTCATGTTGCTTTCACCTTTTTGGATCTTCTCACTAAGACCCTAATGCCACATCATCATCCTTGTGTCGCTCGTTGCTTTCCATAGAAACTCATCCTTGTGTCACACACATGACAATTTGTGTGACACTTCATGTATCTTCTTCATAACACCTTGATCTGAATCATCATCTTTATCTTGTGTCTAAAACCTGTAACAAATATATTTTACAATAACATGCTGAATCAGTTAGTATGGATGCCACAAATGATTGCAAACTATGGATGCATGCGACAAATGATTGCAGACTATGATTACACCAGCTGCTTTAGTTTATGAGATCTAATATGTTGTCTCAGCTTCCATCTTTACATAAACCATCTAAAGGCCTTTTGTATAAACTCGTAGCTAAACTTCTAAAGTTCGCTGGAAGGCCCAAATGAATAACATGAAGACGAGAAATTGGACGAAATAGTACCTGAGTTTTCTTAGACCAATGTATTTCACCATTTTTGTACTTTTTTAGTGTTTCCCTATAATATTGTAGTATTTCTCTCCAATGTATTCTCTTATTTTTCACACTAAAAATGAATATTATAAGTATATTCTAAATCTAAATTTATTACAAAAATCTTTGATTGACAAGTATTACAAATTAGCCCCATTTAATTGATTCATTGTGAAAAAATTCATAAATTAGTAAATTATTTAAATTAAACCTTTATTATATAAAATAATTACATTACATCATAAAAATGTAAAATTTGATAAATTTGACAATATTTAAATGATCTTGATGGCCTGTATTCAGATCACATACCTTCGTCTCTTTGAGAGAGTTTTCTACTGTTCATAGCCGCCAGAGAGAGTTTCCTTCGTCTTGGCTTCCATGGCCGGATCCGGTGGCTTCTTCAGCGCTGGGATCCGGTTTTTAATGCTTTCTTCTTGGCTTTAGTCTTCACTGGTCCCTTCTTCTCAGGTCTCCTTGGTTGAAGATGAATCTGTTGCTTTTGGTTTGACTCTCCAGATCTGGTCGGATCTTGGTGTTCTCGAGGCTGGTGGTTCCGGATCTGTATGATCTTCGGTGAGACCTTGCTTATACTCCACGGTTTGCCTCTAACCCAAGATCTTTGCACTAGATCTGGTTTTTCTTCTTTCTAAGTTCTCTTGCCTCCGTTCAATCTTCGTTTGCTTCTGCTGAGTTCGCTTTGGTGGATTTTCTCCGGTTCGATCTTTCCCGTGTTTGCCTTCTGGAACTCGGTGTTATCCGGTTTGAGTCGTCGCTCCTTGTCGCTACTTTCCGTTCTGATCGAGAGCTCTTTTCTCCATGGCGCTTCTATAGAGGTGTAACCGTCGCTAGTCTCCGACATCACCGTATCCGGAAGACTCTGAGTTCTTGCCGGGTTATGAATGATGGTTTTCTGAGTTGGAAAGTGGTTTGCGTGTTTTCAGGGAGGTATATGCTACCGTTGTTTGGCCTTTGGCATCTCCGGTATGGTCTTCGAAGGTTCTCCTGAAGTTTGAGGTTTGTTTTGGTGGTTTGTTTGTCTTAGTTTGGTTGTGTGCTTCGTTTGCGGTTAGACCTTTTGCGTGTGTTTCGTTCTCATCTTCGTTGCTTGTGAAGTTTAGATTGGTTAGTTTTTAAGTGTTTTTCATCTGGCTTCCCTCTTTTGGGCTTAATCTCCGGCTTTGTAATCCGTTTTATTTCAAATAAAATACTCAGATGACAAAAAAAATAAAAATGATCTTGATGGATCCGGAAGCAATTTATCGGACTATTAAATTTTTAGTTTTTGTTTTTTTACTAATTTTTATTATTTACTTTGTAATGAATACAATAAAATTTTAATCAATTTATTTATTAGAAATCATATTATTTTCTAAAATAATTTTTATGATTAATTATATTAAACAAATAAAAAGAACTTTTTATAATTTGTTTAAGTTAGAAATAAAAAATAAAAAAAATAAAGGATTATTATGCAAATAAAAAAGATCAACACAAAAATAAGGGGAGCATTAGAGACACACTATAAATAAGAGAAAACTACCCACCAAAAAAAAAAAAAAATAAGAGAAAACTTAGTGTTTTCTTATTTTGATGTCAAATATAAAAAATGGTTAGAAAATAATTTTACAATTAAAATAGTGTTTAGGGACAAATATAAAGGTGGATTAGAGATGCTCTTAAGAATCAGAGAAGACGGGAAGACAAAACTGGTAGTTTTACTCTACATAGCCTTCGTTGCATTGATTCATATTAAACATTCAAGACAAAGGTGATAAATCTCTCTTTTTTTTTTTTTTTTGACATAGTGATAAATCTCTCTATAGGAAGACTAAAAGATATGGAAACTGAACAAGGCCACATGATTCAAATTTATTACTTTTGATTGATGCAGTTACGTTTTTGTTTAATGAGTATTTGCACTCAATGACAAGTTTTTGATGCGTAATTAGGTAATCGACAAGAGCGTATCCTTGTCGTATAGGATACTGTATTTTGACATGATACATTCCTATACTAACCTCACGCGCCTAATCTGCTAGGTCATAGATTCATTAAATGGTCACGAAAACCAAATTGACATGCGTGTAACATTGGTATTACACTGCATCAATTCAAAATAAACATACAAAAACGGTGGAATGTCAAACGTTATCGCTAGCGGCTGCTGAATAAACACTAAAGAACCCTAGATCTATTTCTCGCCTTTTTTTTCACGCCGTTTTCGAAGTCGTTTTTAGGAAGAGCTGCATCTGTAGTGCAAATGGCAGATACGCCTATTCCGTCTCGCATTTTCGCCGATGGTGAAGAACCAGTGGGTGACCGTGTCAATTCATACTTCAAGATGAATACACTGAAGGTTATACTGAAATCGCTCCAACCTGTGGAGATTGATGTGATAAAACCATGCTTTGGGAAATTTCTCGAGATCTATCACAAACCGGCCTTTTCCGGAAAGCTATCCCATTTCGTACTTTCAAGACAGCTCATTGTTGAGAAGCCACACGAGACATGGGTTGTTTTCGGAGGAAAACCAATCCGATTCTCTCTACGCGAGTTCGCGGTGGTTACCGGGTTAAATTGCAACCCACTACCACGACCGGATAAAGACACGTTGAAATGCAAACCTGGAGTGACCCCGTACTGGTTTACGCTTTTTGGTGGGGAAGAGAACGTGACTGGTGAGATGCTGACCTCGTTGTTGAAGAGATCGAAAAACCTCCCGGCGGAGACCCGGATCAAGTACGCTTGCCTGTTGCTGGTGGATGGTGTTTTATGTAGGAGGTCTTTAAATATGAAGATACCGAAAGAACATGTTGAGATGATACGAGATTCGACTTTTTCCTCAAGTATCCATGGGGTCGGGTTGCGTTTGATTTGACAATGCAATGCATTAAATCTAGGACTGTGATGCAGTTGTCTCAGCCAACTGTTGCTGTTCAAGGATTCATACATGCTATGCAGCTTGTGCTACTCGAGGCTGTTCCAGATGTGCTTACAGCTGTGGGAGACGGTACTGACCCTGATTCAGAAGACGAGGAAAGCAGACCTGTGAGTGCGCTGAAACTTGACAAAATTTGGGAGTTGGATTCAGAAGAAAAGGTAATGTAAACAGATCTATGGAAACCTGCGTATAACATCAATATATATTGATATATCGTGCTATAAATGTACAGAACATGTTATATAGTCACAAGGAGTGCATTTCATTGTTTGGCTATTGATAAATTTCTCATGTATCCGGTCCAAATTGTAGGTAAATGTCGCGTGTATCATATCTACGCCAGAGGAGTTTGATATTGGTATGGATCTGTCATGGGTAGATGATGTTGAGGATGACAAAGTGGAACACATGGTCAGTCTTATCGACGAAGGTGTCGTGTTCACACGTCAAATGTTTTCCGGGGGTCAGAGTGCATCTAATGTTCTAACAGACGCTGAGAAGAAGAAAGCTGTGAATGGTAAACGACGAGGGAAGGCGAAAGTGGACGCTGTTGAGAAAATTTCCAAGAAACCTAGGTCAGTGAAACCCAACCGAGAACCTTTGACATCTAACTGCGATCTTGCGGTATTGGAAGAAGTTGCTGGGAAAATACAGATTGCAGTGGAGGGAGCGGAAGGGAGAATTTCTGATAAGATCAGCTCGGACATTCAGAATTTGGAGTCAAAACTATCGAGTCAGATGGAAGGCGTTGTGCAGAAACTTGTTGAAAAGTTTCTAAACGCAAAAAGAAGTGAGGAGACTATTAGAGAAGTCTTACATGATATCCACAATCCTGCTGATTCGATGCTCCTAAATCGCGGAGGGAGCACATGGAAGTTCAAGCGAATATCGGAGATTTCCAACCCCGAAAGGTAACTTTATAACCGCATAATTTAAAATATAACAACCCATATTATCATGTATCTAATTATGAAACAAACATAGAGAACTACAATACGGAGCAGACCTGCATCTGAAAGTGGTGGATCTATTGGATATACCAAACTGTATTCCATCGTCGAAGCCAGTGGTAAGACCAACAAATATCTTTTCCTTCAGGTCGCCGTTTTTGCGCATGATGGATGTTACTTTACTAGTTTTCTTACATGTTGCCTGGTTGTAGGTGATGGACTCATGTGTGAGTGTGATGCGTGAGAATTTGCTAAACCGAATTGGAGCTCCTGACCCTCGGGTTGACATTATGCACTGTCGTTTTGCCAGCTCACTAGCGATGCACTATGTTAAGTTCAAGAAAGCAAACAAGAAGGACAATTTTCAATTCGATGCCGAATTTATCACGGCGGTTACAGACAGAATCAGTGAAACCGGTAAGCAATGGTTGGAGGATGTTGACTTCTTATACTTCCCTTTCAACATTGACGGTGATAGGTGGACTGGGGTTGTCATAGACATGATTTCACACTCTCTTACCGTGTTTGACTCATGCGCTAATGCTTGTCGGGGATCACGTATGAAGTCGGAGTTCGAGTTCATTACCGAAATGTTCCCGTATATGGTTCGCAAAGCCGCTGTCAATGAGAAAATGAAGACTTTCTCGTCTAATCCGCTGGCTTTTGTAAGAGACAACAAAGTTGCGCAGGCGTCCGGATGGAAACACACTGGCATGCTGGCCACAGTTTTCATGGAGGCCCATATACTTGGAGGTATGTCGAAGGCTTACGAAGTAAAAGAGGAAATGATTCGCACTAGAGCCGAAGAGCTTGCTGTACAGATGTACGAGCATTGTTGCGGTGATATTGAGTAGTTTTCCGGTTTGTCCACATTCGCTTTCTGGTAATAAAACTGTGTTGTGTATTGCTCTTATTATGTAAGAGTTGTTGTTATCTTTGTTCTAGACTGTGTTTCATGTATCATTATCTTTGTTCTAGACTGTGTTTCATGTATCAAGAATTGGTTGATCATTTCTATTATTCGGTTTGACATTTTATTTAGTTTATGGATTGATATCAAAATAAATAAAGCATTATTTTGTAATGTTAACAATGCATATGTATTACTAACACTCCAAACGGCATAGCTACGATGATCGTAGCAGTCTTCACAGGCTCGATACGGTGCGTTTTGTTTACATACCATCTCATCTACTATATATACGTTTATTTAGATGTGTAGGGAAACACACACTGAAATTAGGTTTTTTGTTACTAATCCGGCGGCTTCCTTTTCAAGCTCGTGACTCCCACCGCATCTGCTTGTGCTTGTGTCTTTAGCTTAGCATCTCCGGATCGCCGTCATGGAAATGGGTCCTGGTATACCACGCAAGTGCCAGTGTGGGGCTCCGACCATTATTCTCATTTCTTCCACGAAGCAAAACCCGGGAAGGAAATTCTACCGGTGTGGAGTAATCCCTGGGTCCAATCATGTCTTCAAATGGGTCGATGAGGCACATCTTGAAGAGTTCGACGTATTGGCAAACAGGCAAACCTTGCTAGCAAAAGGTATGTCTGAAATCAAGAAAGAATTGGTTGAGCTGAAGAAAGATATCTGCGATATGGTCACACTGATTGAGTCTTTTAGATCCAAAATCTAGATCCCCCGCTATATGGCGGCTTTGTTATAAATATTAATGGCAAGATATATTAAAACATCAAATGCTATATATCCTTGTACGGCTATAACCGTAACTATGTATTGCTACTTTTGTATGTTTACGGTATGTTTGTTTAGTGTAATGACCTTCTGCATTATGTTATGCAATACAAAAGCCATTTTCCTTTAAACAGACACTTATGTTTACGGATGATTGGCTATGAGCCATCATAATGCCAGCATTGGTTTTTAGTTAGGCATATCGTTTACAGAAATATTTTACATTAAAACGATTGTAGTTCCAACTAAGTTCCAGACGAATTACATAAGGGAAGTAGACATTACAAATTACAAGGACTTGAGCATACATAAGTACCTCACCCGACTGCAAGCAACATAATGACCTAGTAAGAGTTATTTTACATTGTATGGGAGCATAAACGGCTCACCATAGAGGATCACGATACCGAATTATAGGGATATATGGTACAATGTTGAAAAAATCCCTCGCCGCAAGCCGAATCACATACATATCGTAGAAGCTGCCTTCATACACAGAAAATTCGCAGATGCAACATGATAAGTATCCATCAGCATAGTCACTAACCAATATGTTAACAGCTATGGGAGACGGTACTTTAATTTACTTACCTTTATACACATTACAACGTTTGAGCCTAAATAGGCATCTTGCACGACGCACGATTATGCCCATGACCACGGCACCGTGTGCATGCTCTCCTCGTTTTCTTCCGCGGGCGCTGTATCATACAAAAAATAATCACTCAAATGCATTTCCAAATATATACCTTTACGAGTTTATATAACACCCCATATATACCTTAAACTCTCCAGAAGAAAGGTGTCGGGTGCGCTTTGGCCTACCTGGTGGTCTTCTAGTTTGCGGTGGCAAAATGATCCTCGTAGCAATGTCATCTGGGACATTGTAGATATTGTTCATGTCTGGAACCGGGTTGATACTGTCATGGTAGGCCAACCTCCAGTAGAAGTCACTATACTCTGGGGCAACAAGGGTGTGGACCTCCAATTTAACGCTTAAAGAGGCACAAATAGCATGCGCGCATGGTATCTTCAACAGGTCGAACTCTTCACAGCTGCAAGTTTTCGAAGTCAGATCGACATGGTAAGATTCACCTAGAGGAGTCTTCACTTCATACTGCTTCTCCTTGATCTTCAGCGCCTCGTATGCGGTTGAATGCTCGTACTTGACTTGGATTATTTCTCCTATTTTCGGAGTCAACGGTGATTTATTGTTGGCTGCCTTGTCTCGCCGTTTGGTAAACCAAGTCATAAGTATGCCCCTTATGTACTCAATAGTGGAGACAATAGGCAGCTCACGAGCTTCCTTAAGCACCGCATTCAAAGACTCTGCGACATTACTTGTCATTATGTTGTAGCGTTCCCCAAAGCAATGGGACCTTGTCCAATGGTGGAAACCGATTGATCTCAAGTATTCTGCACAGCCTGGTGAAACTAACTCAATCTCCGTAAGGTAGTCATGGAATGATGACTTCTTATACGCTCTAGCTGCCCTCGAGATCATTGGCGTAAGTGCCTTAACTTTGAATTTCGCTGCCACGTTTCGTTGGAGATGTACGATGCATGCGCCATGGTTTGCCTTAGGATACACCTGTATATAAAAAAGTAGATAAGTATAAAACGAATTATATAGAGGTAACATGTAATGACTACGTAATTATAAGCCGGATAGTGATGGGAAAGTAACACCAACCTTGTCAAGTCCCACGTATATAGAGGAATGACGGTCGGAGACGAACGTTAGTGTCTCATTGTCTGGCACAATCGTTTGTAGATTCCTGAAGAACCACTCCCATGCGCTGTCGTTCTCACTGTCGACAATTGCAAAAGCCAGCGGGTAGATTTGGAAGTTGCCATCTTGAGCGCTTGCTGTTAAGACACATCCAGCGTATCGGCCTCTAAGATGAGCTCCGTCGATGATAAGAACTTTTCGCATGAATTGTATTCCAGCGACACTCCCACCAAATGCAAAGAAACAAAACTTGAATCTTTCTCTACCAGCACTATCGGTTGTCGTTTCTATGCCAGTGACTGTCCCTGGGTTAGAGTTTCTTAGCAGATGCAAATACGCTGGCAAAAGGGCGTAGCTACCGGCTGCTGAACCTTTGGCACTTTCCATTGCTAGCTCTCTAGCTCTCCACGCCTTCCAGTACGAGACACTTACGTTGTGCTCCTGCAGCATTGCTCTGATGACGCCTAATGTGCTCGGACCTCGACCTGGTCCCGCGTATCTACTACGCATTATTTCAGATATAACGGATGTAGTAGCTTGGCGGTGGAACTGGCTTCTTACATCAACTGGGCAAGAGTGCACTAGGCTGGCTGTCCTTATTTGGAAATACTCCGTGTCTTCCATCCGCGTAACGTAAACCCTCCATGGACAGTCGTCTGACACACAACGGACGATCACGAAATCGTAGTTGGATCGCTCATGTTTGTAACTGAATCTCCGATTTATTGCATGGACCGCTATTTTGACTTTGCAATCCTGCTTGTTCTTGAACACACGACCAACAAACAACTCATCGCCTTCATAAGCTATGTCCAATATTATGTTTTCAGTCGTGTGAGCAGCTGTCATGAAATATTGTCCATGTGTTAGGCAAACTATATAGTTAACTCACACAAACTAAGTTGAAAATTAGATTGATACACTAACATATAACCGTCTATATTCATCTAACAAAAACGTTTATTGATTGTTATATATAAATATACCTTCTCCCTCGGTGTCATCAATGACAGGGGCAGCGTCTCGAGTGAAAGCGAATCCCGACAGATTCAGCAAATGCAAGTCATCGTCCACTATTGGCTGTCCCGGCAGCGTTCCCATCACACCACGTGTCGTACCCATCGGCCTGGAAGATGGTCCTACAATGTACGTTTCAGACAAACATCCAAACTTTAGTATACAATGATACATTAGTACATGCATAAAGATCCATCAAAATAAATAACAGCCCATTAACATATCTATGTATTCTATGAGTACCAGCACTGCCGCTCGCGACATCCGACATGTTTAAATGTTTCTTGGCTGGCGGCTCATCCTCTGAGTTTGCTCTCACCCTGTCTTGGATGCCACCTACATGTACATCTTAACATTAGTGTCGCATAACGTGTAAAGAGCCTGGTTTGTAAGGAAAATTGTTGCTTAACACAGTTATTACCTGCAGCTTCGAATTGTGGGAATAGATCCCTTGTCAACGGCGTTACATCACTGAATTCACCATCTTCACTCGAGCTTTGGCTAGTAGGGATTACACTAACCGGAGAAGGCTGAGGTCCGGTTGCATGCGTTGCTACGCCAAGCAACTCAATGCCACGACGCTCCTCGGCCTGTCTGCTTGACTCGCCTCTCTCCGGCTGCGTTAACGGTATGTCCTCATCAACTGTATTTGTAGGACATTTTGCACTTTCGGTGCCTGCCTGACGATCATGTTCGCTCCCCTTTACGACCTCCGCTAAGGCGTAGCCATGCGTTACCGGAACGACTTTGAAGTCGTCCACATCAATGGTCATATCCAAGGGTAGGGGTACGACATAGAGCTTAAGGTCGTGCAAGTCAGCACACATGAAAAGGAACATATCCAAATCTTCGTCTGTGCGGATGTGAATCGGAACAGGTTTGACGTTACCATCAACGTCCATCCACTTTGGCATCTGGTAAGTGAGCTCAACTCGCTCCGATGTCTCGTCGATATGCAGCTCCGTCATGATTTTCGTACGAACGGCAGACAGGCCATCTCCTTCTCGTATTTTCATTCCTTTGCTCAGCCTCTCTATTATCGGTACGAACTGCCAAATGCCGTCTGGATCCTTGTTCCACCATCCTTGCTCAACTCGAACCAAATCGCTCAAAATTTCCCAGAGAAACACCATCTTCCGCACCTACATACATCAAAGAAGGTTACGGATGAGTGTAACGAGTTATATGTGATTATAGAACCCTGAAATGCATGATTACGTTAATAAAATCTACCTTCACACACTCGACCACAAGAACTGACTGAATACACTAAAGATTTAGAGAAGAAGCTAAGTGTTTGTGGTGGGTTAAATCAATGGACAACGATGCTTTATTATATAGGCGTCCACAAGATTGTGATAGCGGTTCAACTATTGGACCTCCCTCTAAATCTTGTTAACTACACGCAAGATCTTCATTAAATTGTCATTAATGAACTCATTAAATCTGCAGTGTTTACTTCTCTGAGAACGCTTACGTGAAGAAGCAAACAATCTCATCATTCCTTCTGCATCTGACTTCCCCCACGCGCATTAACTTCGTCGTTAACGGTAACCGTACAATACAGAGATTCTCATCGGTACCCTTTTGTCGATTCACAAAACAATATATTCCCTTTGTCTGTTTCCTAATTAAGTGGCAAAATCTTATCTATTACCAAATTCACTCTTGTTTAATTACTATTTTTTGTTTTTTTAAATATTGAAAATGCCACATATCAATTTTTAGGATGTCGAAGTGTCCAAATTATGGAGAGAAATGATATTTTTCATATATACTAGTGGAGATCCGCGCTTTGCGCGGACTTTTATATTGTTATTATTGATAATTTATAATAAAATTCGAAGATTGTTAAATTTTGTGTTCTAAATCATAAACATAGTAGATAAATAAAATTAAGGGTATATATAATTCTCTTCTCGTCCCGTTAAAGAAAATTAGGGTTGGGCATAATTTTAGATTTGTTCCGTCCCGTCCCATTCCACACCGTCCCATTCATTCCCATCCCATTGTTCCTCGTTCCGTTCATTTCCTTTTTGTTCTGCCTCGTCATGTTTTTCCCGTCTAGTTTCGCCCCGTCCCATTCATTCCTATCCCGTTTTGCCTCGTCATATTCATTTTCTTTCCATTCTGCCTTGTCTTGTATCTTCTCGTCTCGTTTTGCACCGTCCCATACATTCCCGTCTCGTTCCGCCCCGTCTCATTCATTCCCATCCCGTTTTGCCTCATTACATTTTATTTTCTTTCCATTCTGCCTTGTCATGTTTCTTCCTGACTCATTTCCATCTCGTTTTGCCTTGTCCCGTTCATTTTTGTTCCGTTCTGCCTCGTTCTGTTTCTTCTCGTCTCGTTCCGCTCCGTCTCACTCATTTCCATCCCGTTTTGTTTCGCCCCGTTCATTTCATTTCCGTTCCGCCTCGTCCCATTCATTTCCATCGTTCCACCCGTTATATTCATTTTCGTCCTGTTTAACTTCGTCCTGTTCTTTTTCTTCCCGTTCCGCCATTGATGTTCGTCCTATAATTTTTTTGACATCAGAAGACCACCATCACGAAATATAGATTTGAGGAAGATACAATATGTACCACAAATCATCTACAGATATTTTTAATTCAACATGAATTTCTTAAGTTTTATATATGTTTTCTCGTATATTTATTTTAAATTTTAGAGTCGTCAATTAAAGATATATATTTTATTATTTTTATTAAACTATTTAAATCAATTTGATAAAACTAAAATTATTAAATTAGAATTTATTTAGATCAATATATTTTTTTTTGACAACAATATATTTTTTAATAAAAGATTTAAATATTTTTTTTATAAAAGATGACTTTTCAAATTCTATTCGAATATATTAATTTAATGAATGATAGTTATTATGATTAATTATAAACATAATAAATCAATTAAAGTATTTAAATCAATAAATTAAAATTAAAATTAAGAATTGAGTTGATGATGTGTCACAATTTTAATATATGAGTATTGATGAGCTGGTATCACCAGAATAGAGTAGATTTAACTTTATATATATAGATATTTAGTAACTAGAGTTGGATCCGCGCCCTGCGCAGAGTGAGAAATTTACGGGTTATATTTGTAAATAAATAATTAATTAAAACTATATTAAACCAAAACTACTTATAATTTAAAATTGTTTATTAAATCAATATTTATAATCGTATAGTTTTTTATCATTGTGATTCTTTTTATAATAGGTTTATGAACCATTATACTTCTTCATTTCTAACGTGAGACTTTCAAGATATTTATAATATTTTATATATATTTAATTTCAAATATTTGATCAAATTAAAATTTCTGAAATATATAGAAATTTGAATCAATTATAATATATCAAAAATTTAAATCGTTATAATCTTTTTGACTTTATCAAAAAATTAAATTATTATAATATTTTTTGACTTTATCAATGATTTAAATTTTTGTATTCATAATATTTATCTTTTGATCAAGTTAAACTATTTCAAATATTTTGATAACTTTTTCACATCAAAATATTTTTAATATTATAGATATTATTTGGTTTAATCATATGGTTCCATGAAAAAAATTCATATTAAACCAACAATATTATAAAGTTTGATGCTTATTAAATCAACATTTTTACTTAGTTTCTTATCATTTTCTTTTTTATAATAGTCTTCTGAACCATCCACATATCTTTATTTTCAATGTGAGACTTTGAAGAACTCATATTTTTATCATTTGATAAATTGATATTCGTTTTTAAAAATTCAAATTACAACTTATAGTAGAAAAAATCTATTTTTTATTAATATATAGATAATGTAATAATTTATTATTTTTACAAAATTTAGTTCAACCAAAAAATGAGATAAGAAAATATTGTATTTAAGAAAATTAATTAATATAATATATTTGTAAGAAATGAAAAGAATAATAATATCTTCATAATTAAATGTTGATTTATGTATAAATATGTATAATTTATTTTAATTAGATTTGTAATCATAGTGCTACAATGGCATATTATGTAATTCTCTAATAAAATTTGTGTAAATTAAATTTGACATTGAGAGTAAATCTGGTGTTTACACGTCAGCATGGCAGTGATGTAAATAATACATGAAGTGAATGTTATTTTTTATAAAAGATTCTCTTTTAATATATAAGGGATATTGATTTGAATGCAAATTTGGTATATAAATCTAATGGATAGTTTGAAACTTTGAATCAACCAGAGAAACAAAATCTACATGAATTTGAACTTATTTGGAAACATGAACGGATGATATTAGAAGAGTTTGATCCTACGGTCTATAAATAACGTTGAACCAATTCCAAAATGCTATAAATAGGGGGTTCTCGTCTTTCATTCTTCTTCACACTTAGAAATAAAAATTATACTTTATCATTTTTTTTTATATCGTTTGTAACAAAAATCATGTGCTTGCTAATATTTTTTTCAAAAATGTCTCATTTCTCTTAATCGAATTTCCAAAGGTGCGTAGTGACATGATTTACTCTAAAAATATGTTTGTTTAGGCTGTGGTTCAACGTTGTATTATTATTTAGATTTGAGTTTTCATTTTTCTGAAGCTGCTATATATATGGTTGAATAAGCGTTCATCTTTTTTTTGAACTTTGTTGCTTTTAAAGTCCAGTCCTATACGGATAAAGTAAAAAGTTGAGCTTTCTACTGATGATGGAACTGTTTTATATAGATTAAGAAAAATAAATCCAAATTGTTGTCATGTTTCTATATCTTGTTCATGTTTTGGTGATCGTAGAAACTTGATAATTCAGATACTATTAATCCTTCATTTTCCAACTGAGTACTTATATATTCCATAGTTAGTTTGTTAACTTGGTTTACTCACCAATCTGAACTTAAACTCGTTAGTCGTTACATCCAGATTTTCCTTTTTCACTTTCTAGTAGTCTAAAACCGAGTAAACCACGTCACTGATATTTCTTATTTTCATCAAGTTATAACGTAGATCATGTGTGATGGCATGATGAGTAGAAAGAGTTTCTTTTACTGGAAACTGAAAAGTTTAAACCTCAAAAGGACAGACTTTTGCAGAGAAAAGGATAAGAAAAAGTACTAAACGGCTTTGAAGTTTGAATCATCAAAAAGGACATTTAAAACTGGAGTCACGAGGACTTCATTAATGCAGGGTAATACTCATCATAGAAGAGAAAATAGAGATTAAATGTTCATATCAACTCTAACACTAAAACGAATAGGTTTTTCCTTTTTTGAAAGATTCAATTTTGAAGGCCCACACCACTTTTACTTTTTCTTCATCCTTCATCACATCCTCTAGGTTCTCGTGATCATATCTCTCTCTTCTGTCCCTAACCGCCATAAACTCTGTCTCTTCCTGATTTTTATCTTGTACGGATACAACGGATATAAAAAGTTTTTAATTTTTTGAGCATTTAAAGACAAAGCGAAACAAAATGGTTGGGCCCATTCTATTCTCTGCCTCTTCTTCCTTTACCATGTTCTCTCGGTTTATTCTGTGTTTCTTCTTTCTCACATCATCATCATAACCAAAATAAAGCTCAAACATTTTCGAAAACTTTTGGAATCATCTTTGCTTTTTCCATAGGAAAGATTCATGAAGAAAGTCAAGAAATTATGAGACGAAACATAATGAAATTAACATTGCTTAAAAAAAAGGTTGAAGTTTTTGTACCCAACAACCCCCAAGTTCTCAAAGCTTAATTAGAAAAAACAACTCTCAGTTACAATTGCATACATGCTTAAAANAAAAAAAAAAAAAAAAAAAAAAAAAAAAAAAAAAAAAAAACAGAGAAGAAAATGAAAGGCTTGGTTCTTCTAGCTCTTGCATCAAAACATGCTCAACGGACTCGACACAAGGATCAGATCATACCAGCGTAACCCGCTGTATCGAAAAGCACCGCTTTGATTTGATCAGGCATTATCTCCTGTCCTTCTTGGCATTGCTGATAGACCAAAATAAAAAAAAAAGAATACATGTTTACTAAAACCCTTCCAATTAACTGTTTAAACTTAAAGCTATAGATGATGCTATTATTATTATAATCACCTCAGCACGGAAAACATCCAATGCAAACCCGTTGAAACAGCTGATCACTGCTTGCTGAACATCCAATCCAAGATTATCCAAGGCTTTCATGGTAGCCAGCAGAAGCCCCGGTCTTCGTCCACAAAACATATGAATGTTCACTGCTCTTCCTTCCCTTAATCTTACCTCAACCTGCGGAAAACAAAAAAAAAAGAACAGAGTAAATGAATCAGCCGTGTTTTTCTTCCTTCCAGTCTTAAAATCTAAACACACAACGTCCAAGACTTTACTCTTGCTTGCTGTCCTTTAGGGCTTGGCAAAGAAGAGGGACATAACTCTTCCTTGACACGGCAAGAAAGAGTCTGCGGTGTCGGCGTTAACGGATGAAAGCTTGATGAAGTTGGAGGCAAACTTCCAGGAGGAGTAGACTCAAGCTCGTTGTGAAGGTCATTGATCCTTTGTAAGAGTTCCTTTAGATAATCAATTGCATCTCCAAGTATTGATGCTCTATCCATCTGCAATTTTCATCCAAATCCAAAGTTTGACAACCAACAAACATAACACAAGCACAAGTCTTCTTCAAACTAAGTAAATGATGAGAGAGAAGTAATTGTGTACTTTGCTGATCTTGGGGACAACTGATCTAAGCATGTAAAGCCTATCATTAAGCTTCTTCCTCCTCCTCCTCTCAGCCATCAGATTCTTTGCAGGCATCCCTTTCTTCTTCCCTTTCCCTCCTCCTCCTCCTCCGTTCTGAAAACTCTCCGCCGCCGCTTTACCGCTCTCGTTAAGCTCATCAGACTCGTAATTCAACCCGGAAACCTCGATCCCGGTCTCATCCATGTCTCCGTCGTCGCTTAGCCTCCTCATCCCCGAGCTCTCCGAGTTCCCAATCTTGCTTCCTCCGGAGCTCTGACGCATAGCCGCACGTTTCTGGAACAGAGTAGGCTGCGCACCGGACGATGCCAACACCTCCAAAGGCTTCAGAACTTTCGCTCTGTTTCCGACGAATCCGCCGTTAGCAGGACTCCCGAAACCTTCCAACTCCGACGGAGTGAACCCGCCCCCACATAGCGGCGCCGGGCTGTTGTTCTCCGGCGGGAGGAGAGACCGAGCGGATAAGAAATCAGGGACGGAGGTCAAATCCCGGTTCCCCAATTGCGTCAGCGAACCGAAACCCATCGAAATCGGAGCTTGGATTTGGCCGAGGAAACCGGAATCAGACCCGAATTCGAAGGCATTGTCGAAAGGGTTCGCTGAGGAAGGAACATTGAGGAGACAGGATTTGCTGTTGTTGGCGGCGGATAAGAAGGACGGCTGAGATGATGGGTCGAGGCTAAAAGCTTGAGAGGGAGAGCAAGAGGAAGACGAATCAATCGACTGGTGAAGAAGGAGACTGTCGTTGGGGTTGAAAGGGAAACCACCGAGGAATCTGAAATCTTGCTGGCTCTGCAACATTTGGAGATCTTGTGGATGCGTTGGGTTGCTAAACCAATCACCTTCAAGCATAGGCTTGAAATGAGAAAGAGAACCTCCACCGTCTTCTTGATTCCTACCCCATGAAGCTTCCTCGTTCTCTTCCTCCTGAATAATCCCTTCTCCGCCGCCGCCTAACCAGACCGCACCGCCGTTGCCGTCGAGAACCATCGCCAAAGTTGAGAGCTTTCAAAACCTGAAATTTTAGGGGAAAAAAAAGAGCTTGAATGAAGACAATTCTACAGAGAAGAAAAAGTTTGAATTTTTTTTCCAGAGACTTAAGATATAAGAAAAAAGTGCATTAAAGTGGAATCACGAGGATTTCATGAGGTGGGCTAATCAGAAAAAGAAGCAAAATCTGAGAAAAGGGAAGAGGATTTTTAGAGAGAGAGAATGAGAAGATTCAGAGCTTCAAAATTGAAAAAGAGAGAAGAAAAAACCTAAAGATTTGTTTTTTCTAGGTGTAGTCGATTCAATTTAGGAGACACCCAAGACCCAACCATAACTTTTTTTTTTCTTTCTTTCTTTTTCATTCAACACTTACCCCAGATTTCTCGTGACTCTTTGCTTCTTCGTTACCGTCTCTCACCGTCACTACTCCATCTTTGCTAATTTTGCTTCTCTCTCTCTCTCTGTCACTGTCTCTCTGTTTATATAGAGGGAGTGAGTACAAAATAGACTAATGATGATAAGTCAGGTGTTAGCGTAAACTAATGACGTCAGTTTATGTGCTAAACTAAATCCATGCAACGCGTGTCCTCCATGCACTTCTGTAACGGACGCTATTACCAATTATATGAGCAAATTAATTATGTTAACTTCCTACCCTACTTAAATCAAACAATAATTAATTCATATTTGGAATGAAATGTAACGTATCACACAATTAGTTTATAGAGGTAGTAAGATTGTAAGAAACATTCTGGTAACTGTTTTTTAACTTGTATTTTTCACTTTTCTAATAATTTATTCATTCATCATATTTTCACACTAAAAACTTGCCGGTAGTTATAAACAGTAATGATTTATTATGTTTAAATATCCTCCACTAGTATTGTTGATCGGTTTATATCTATTAGATATAAAATAAAATATCATGAAACAGAACAAAACGTAAAACAGAGGGCTAAATATGTGTTCCTTTACAATATATAAAAATAAAATATTTCTTCAAACAATTTGCTTTCATTCATTAACTATGAGGCGGAAAAGTGCAAAACCCTCATTTGCGTATACAAATCTAACGAACTAATCTTCATATATTGGAAAGTGTGGATGAAGTCGCAAATAAGATGGTTTGAACAGTTATTAAGTCGTAAAGTGTGGACTTGTAAACTTACATAGATCATGGTTTGAGAAGTTACAGAAACAGACGTGTTACAGGTTAAAGCGGTACTTGTTGCAAGTGATGGTGCAATTATCGACACATAATAGAAGGATGCATCAGAAGATGTAAGATGAAGTATCAGGAAGTAAGGACTTGGCGTGGCACATAAGCTGATGTGGTAAGTGGCTTGCTGAGCTGATACCAAGTTGCTGGAAAATAAAATATCCACTACAACAGATTTGGTAAGTAGATAAACTTGAGGACCAAGTTGTATCTATGAAGATTACGTGAGGTAGGTTCTAGGATTAAGCGTTCTGTATAAATATCAAGAGGCTGTCTCATAAACAACCGATGCGCCTAGTATATTCTTGAGAGATGCATACGAGGTGTGTGGCATCGAACCACCATGAAGATTTGTAGATCTGTTGGTGGTCTATGAAAATCACAGCCGTTGCGAGACAGTGTTGCTCCAGTGCGCCGGATTGTAGTCAAGCAGCATGAGTTGATACATATCTTCATAGTCATCCATCTAGAAAAGAATGGTAGACATTGTAGTGCTCGATACGATATGCAATTGTAATTATACTCTTTTTCTAGTGGATTTGATCTCGACTAGGTCTCAGAGATGTAGGAAACGAAAAACGCTACGCGTTCTTTACCTTTATGCTCGTACATACTCATTATAGACTGAACGTATAGATCTAGGCACAAATATGAACTTTCAGATATGTTGTGCTTGCCCTGATTCCAAGAAGCTGAGAGACGAGTGCATCGTCGAGCATGGTGAATCGGCTTGCACTAAATGGATCGAGGCTCATAATATGTGTCTACGAGCATAAGGTTTCAACGTCTGAAATACATAATTTGGTGGATGTATATCAAAACACAGATTGTTGATTGTTCCATTGCCTAGAAAAGGTTTAGGGTATAAAACAGAAAATTGTTTCTTCACGAGGATTTGTGTATGGATACAGAATCCCATTTTGTTGTGATTGGGGAAATAATAAAAAAAGGTACAAACAAACGACCATGTTTTCAGTTTATCTTGGAACCATGTTTTCAGTTTATTTATAGAGAAGGGAAAGAAGATTATACTAATAGATAAAGATGATGTATTAGATAAAGGGTCATAAGAGAGATATGAGCTCAATAGATGAGCTCACACCAACATTTATTCATATTACATTTTGATTAAAGGAGGAAACTAGAAATAGCCCCTGTTAAGGTCCTTTTTTTAGTTTGGGCAGCAAGTGCAGCTGGGGCAGCTGCATGCAGAGCCGCAGCCGCACTTGCATTTGCACCCGTTCTCTCCTGCAACAACGTCCATGTTCATGCCCTCCTTGTAGCTGCAAAACAATTCAATCATTACATCACATCATCATAATCTCGATGAAAAATTATCACCATCATGATCATCATCATCTATTAGTACCTCTCCTGAGTCTCGACCATGTCTAAGGTGTAGCTGGTGCTCTTCTTCCTGCAGTTACATAAAGAGAAAGCATAAGTCAAAGACCTAAAGCATAATAAATAAACAGAAGCTACATATGTTATAGTTTCAAAACATGGATCGAGTATCAAGACCACCAAGAAAGATTTAGAATTTTCCACCAGCCAAACAAAGTCAGTCATATGAATCACTTACACGCACTGGGTCTTGTCAGCACAGTCGCAGCTTCCGCACTTGTCCGACATGATTGTTTTTTTTAGAAGAAAAAAGCTTGAAAGATTGTTTTAGTTCTTGTGTATGCTCGAGTTCTTGTTCTGCTTTGTGATCTGAGTTCAATTGCTCTGTAATTTATTTATAGATGGATAG
Organism: Noccaea bulbosa; assembly: GCA_900406535.1. Classification (NCBI taxonomy): domain Eukaryota; kingdom Viridiplantae; phylum Streptophyta; class Magnoliopsida; order Brassicales; family Brassicaceae; genus Noccaea; species Noccaea bulbosa. The sequence continues at coordinate 4,764 of OVBJ01001467.1, read as the reverse complement.
AGAGAGTGGAGAATCTCTGCAAATTATGTGACAACCGAATCTTTATTGGGTTACGGAAAAGAGAAGCCTTTCGTCGCCAACCTCTCGTGTCCATTTCACTCTTTTCCCAGCATATATTCAGTGTCGTGCTCAGCCTCATGGGGGCTCAAGGCGAACTAATTAAGTTATATTTTAAAAAAGAAATTTAAAAAGACTAAAATATAGTATATTTAAATCCACAAAGCTTAATCCAGTTTTCTTTTAAACTGGGATTAAGCTTTGTGGATATCTCTGATTAAGCTTAATCCAGTTTTCTTTTCTATCTGATTTACTTTTTACTAAAAAGCCCAACTCCGCAAGAAAAAAAAAAACAAAACCAAAAAGAAAAACCTGTCTCATGAGGCTGTAGAAATTACAATTCAACCACTATACTAAACAACACATTGGTAGAATGAGGGCCTCTAAAAGTTTATATTCATTGGAGGGCATGTTGCAAAAGCTTTTGTCAATACATGTTAAGCACGGATCTGCATATATTCCTTATTACAACTTTTTTTTAATCTTTTTTTTTTTGGTTTAACAGGTTTGGAATGTTTGATTAATCACAAAACGATATTACGTTTCCTTTTAAATTACGTTTCTCTCATTATTCTAACTAAAACTATGACTCGCAATCCGCATGATTAAAACTATAACAAATTTTAAATTTTATTGTTCTAATTTAACTATAATTATTTCTATTTAATTTTAAAAATCCTATTATTATACTAATGATCTACAATATTTATTCGTATAGTGATTTTAATTTAGAAATTTTTAAAAATAATAATTTTAACTATCGGCTCTTAACCGTACTATTATCTGATCCTAAATTTTATAAGTATATTTTGAATATTTTTCCTATACGAACTATCTTTACTTGATTTTTACCAGCTATAGTTTTATTATTTACATGTAATGTTCTCACACATTTCTATATATAAGTAAATGAACAAAATTTATACACAAATTTGTAAAGAGATTTCATGAATACCTAGTTATTATTATTTTTCTTTGGATCTTTCTAATTTGTTTATATGAATTTTTATTTAAACCTAAAAAAGTGAAGATGTAACTTAAATGAAGAAAATGAATGTCACGTGTCAGCACCAGAAAAGGCGAAAAAAACTAATGTGTCAAGCTCTCCGGAAGAGTTATTCATTTTTTATAATATAGATTAATATATATATATATATATATATATCAAGGTTAAAATTAGATTTTAGTTAATAAAATTGCATTGGAAACATAAAATAAAATAACACTCTTTGTAAAATAAAAATAAAACCTTAAAATAACACTCTTTGTGAAACTGATGGAGTACTAAAAAACCAAGAGCTCATTTAGATTGTTTAGACGCACGTCTTAAGCAAGGTAAATAACCAATAAAATTCAAATTGGTTTGATAAGTTTTTTTTTTGGATGAAATTTCAAATTTTTTGAGCAACTTTGAAAAGTTAATTTTGCAGATGAGATGAAAGTGGGACATACCACATTACAGAGGATAAACAAAAAAATGAAGAGTACAATAAAGAGAAATGATCTGCGACCAAATGAGCAGATTAAGGAGGCTGATAAACTGCAAACCAGTGTCGTAACAAACCTTCAAACTTTTGTGGGTGTCTATAGTGCAACGAGGAGATGTCGTTGAAGTACCTTGAAGTAATTTATAATTATCCAACAAGCTGCTCATTTGGTCGCAGATCATTTCTCTTTATTGTACTCTTCATTTTTTAGTAATTAATGATACTTACTTAGAAATTGTCCTAGAAGGGGGACCCGTTAATTTGGTAGCCCTCATGGAAACACAGCAATGAAACAAATTTCAGACTCTTCCAAATATATTTGTGCTTCACCTTCTTCCTTATTGTCAAATCCTTGAGAGTTGTTGCTATCTTCATCATGAAAACTCTCAACCTATATATACCCTTTTGACTCAAGAAGTTTGCCGTGTGTGTTCTAAGAATTGAGATTGTTGACAAATATTTTTTAGCAAAGAGGGAAGAAAAGTATAAAGCAGCTCATTTGCTTTTCGTAATTCCAAATCAAGTGAAATAAACCTCACGCTTTCCCTGAAGTCTAGGATTGGATAAAAAAAAAAACAAACATTTAAGTAATGGAGAAATAAGAAGAATGGTATGGCTCGATCTCATAAATCCCTGAAGAAAATATATGAAATTCGATTGCATGGAAATTTTCAACTAATTTGTTTCTAGTTCATAGGGAAAAAATATTCTGAAAATTTGTTTTAATAAAGATTGCCGCTTTATCTAATACGGCACAACAGAGATATTGTCGCGATTAAGTAAAGAAACATTATTTTTTAATTTTATCATAGATGCATCGATGAGACTAGTGAGCCCTGAAGATATGCACATGAAGATGGAAGCAATTTGCTCGCATTTGTAAGCAACTCTATCAACTCCTCTCCTTGTCCCTTCAAAACGTAAACCTCTTCATCAATCTTCTTCACCAGTGAGCTGACGCAATCTGAAAACAGAACCTTCACAACAGGGGTTAGCTCTAATGTGAAACCTGCTTCATCATCTCTGCTCCAGCAAAGACCAGACGATGTCCAAGTGTTCGGATTCAGGATGACAATCTGGAACAGAGGCGATTTGGATCTCAAATCTTTGACCAACACATGAAACGATAACTCTTCTCTGGCGCATTCCACTAGCTGATTGGTAAACATTCTCTCCAATGTGTATTTCCTGAAAACATCAGAGGTACCACCGCTCGCTGACGACGTGGAAACATAGCATTTGAAGAGTCTAACTCCACCATCTATAGGTTTTTTACCGTTGCTCCCACAGCCAGAAGGATAGGCTCCAATAGGAGACGAGCAATCTGGACAAACGAATTCAATCCACTCGACGTTCTTCGATACATTCAGTGCTTTCGCCATAAAAACATCCTCAAGAAACCCATCCAGCAAATACTTCTTATCAAGTGTAAGTTGCTGAAAACTCTCACTAGACGCATGTGATTCATGTGCACAACACTCAGGCATTGATGCCATCGAGTCATCGACTTCACCACAAGAAGTTCCACAACTACTCTCACCTCCATTCTCATGGAAGTCCGCATTTCCTTCACTTCTTCTTGAACCCAATTCAACTCCACCAAGATCAGAGCTCAGAGCTAAACTTGATTCGAACTGGTTTACGGTTCCAATGAGATCATCCTTGCTAACCAAAACAGTTGTGGCACTAAGCAAACACAACCCACTAGGGCAAGTATACGAATCTGTGTACTTAGCTACCATTTTCTCACTGATTCTTCCAAACGAGCAACAGCAATTACCAAACCAATTATCAGCTGATTCTCGCCAGTTAATCGACGGCATTTCAGAGAAATCGGAAAGGAGTCTCTTTGTTAACCTATTCGAGCAATTTCTGCAGTTTATATGAACTCCTCCTAACGATGACAGAGTTTTCAGATCATAACCCATCACTAAAGGCGCCGATTTTTCAGAATCGGTCGCCAGATTGAAGTCGGAGGAGACTAGAGGATGATCGACGGGGAGTAACAGAACAAGTCTAACCTCGATGTGATCTTCCAAAGCTCTGAAATTCACTGGGGATTCAGCATCCAGCAAAACCCTAGGAACTGGAACACGAAGAGAAACAACCTCTTCTCTTCCCTTCTCCTCGCCGCTCGTGGCTTCGTCGTCATCGATCCAAGTGACGAGAAGCTGAGATTTTCCGAGGATGATGGATACATCGAGGCACTTGCAGTTGGTTTTAGGGTTAGTTATCGAATCGAAGAGAAACAGACGAAGATTCGGAGAATGAGACTGAGCTTCCCATGTGTATCGCCATTTCGTCTGGGTTTTAGGGTTTTGCTCCATTGAAATTGGAGATTGCTCTGTTTCGAATTTTCTTCCATTATAATTTTTGTTTTAAAAGTATTTACGATTATATGAATGGGCTTAACTAAATTAGCCCAGTAAGAATATGTATTTGGGCTTATACAGATCAGTTACGGCACATTATGGATCAATAGAACGTGCACCCACGTCTCCCACGTGACAAAAGAAGATAAGAGATAACTGTTGCTGTAATAAAACGAGACAAAAAGGATAGGTTAAAAAGAGACAGTGTAGTAAGAGCTTGCTTTGTCTAGAGACTGTCTCCTTCCATAAGCAAGATGACAAAAACGAAAGTGTTTTGAATATTTTCGGGATTTTAATTAATACTTATATCACTTACTCCAATAATTTTACACTGATTAGTTATCTTAATCGTAGTTAAAGTTACCGATAAAGAGGGCTTTGAACTGTGGAAGCAGTAAAGCCTGCAAAACGGTGTCGTTATTTACTTTCTTGTCCCTTGAAATCTAGACAAAACTCTCCATTTTTTTATGATTAAAAGTTTTAAACCTACTCAACCCAAGTTAGTGGCCACTAACATGGATTCTTTTTCTTATTTTAATCCGTTTTGCTCTTTCGGTTTTTAGTCAACAACTTTTCAGTGATTATAGCTTTTTGAATCCAAGATTCTCCTCTCCTTCCTCTTTTTTAATTCTTATCCACTCGATGAGGTCTTTAACTCTTTATATATTGGTTGAACGAGTTGATGGGGTTGGTACAATTTATTTGGGTTTAAATTAGGTAGACCTTATGCAACCCGGCCCGGCTTAGTTCAAAATAGAGCCTTAGGAAGTTATCAGGAGATAATTTCTATAGAGTTTATAAATTTTGAAAGTTAAGAGATTTGTTAAATTTATAAAGAGTTTATGTTA
>OVBJ01001466.1:0-28008 GCA_900406535.1 Noccaea bulbosa | reverse complement strand
CATACTCCGAATACAAATTTGAAGTGTCTCTCCATCATCTATATACCTTTTCCATGAATGACATCAAAGATGATGGAGGAATTCCTGGGTTTGTAGTATCAGCTGAAAGAATCTTGATGTTCTTTGATGCAAGTGAATCCTGAGCTATCTTCAAAGCATCCAGTGTCATGTTTGTCACCGAAGAAGCCTAAAGCACAGCAGCAAAAGAGGAGGCTAAGTTGTCTGCAGTAGATTCACGTGATCTTGTCAATAATGTAAGAGTTTCAGAGTATCAGGAATATCTCACCCTAGTTTTATGAGCAAAGAAGGTATTCATCCCTCCGTTCAAACCTTTTCCAACGGATCCTATTTCAAGCACCTGTAAGTAATTTGAATTCGGATCTTTAGATTTGGAGAAATGTGAAGCATCAATATCACAAGGAACACTTATTAAGCAATAAACTTGAATTTCTGTTCTACTAAGGAACAAATACGTCGCAGCAATGATAAAACACATGCAAACATTTCTACAAAGCATTTCATGCATTAGCCTAGCTGTCTCTACCAACTTTGTTGGATCAAAACAACAAATGTTACCGTTTCAATAGGAGTATCGCTAAGGCCTGCAACAGCATCTGAATGCAGATCTAGTTCGTGTAAGAACCTCCTGCTGCCAAGGTAACCCCAGCTCTCCCCGGTCAGAACCAAGAATACAAGCTGCATTCATTTAGGATACACACGTAAGGTTATAAGAGCCAAAACACAGCAAAGTGCAAGATATACCTGTGGTACTAAAGCTTGCTAACACAATAGCATGAAATAAGACAAAATCACATGGTACACTGATGTGTTCTAGAAACTCAATATCTATGGCAATAATATAGATTCACCTGCTTTTTGAGATTGCTAAAACCATCAACTCGAGAAAGAGCATCAACTGCTCCCAGAAGAGCTACCAGTTCCGTTAGACTACAGAGATTTACTACATTTTATCTCTTTAAAAAATTAGCATGTCTTAAATATTTCATTTGATCAGTTCCATTAGACTATAAGTATTTGATTCGAATGTAAAACTCTACATCGTAGTTGTGTTTTCCATTTCATTTTCGTCCGAGAAATCAAAGGTGAGGACTGGTGTGATATACTTGTTTTATATTTAAAACTATTATAGGTTACGTAGTTTTTTTGTTAGTATATACATATCTATAATATATCTATATGAATATACATATTTAATTATTGTTTGAATTTTATATAATTATATAAAATATTAAATAAATATTATTTCGCTGCACTTTGTTGATTGATGAATCTAGTGACGTAGATTGTTAAACAGGAAATGATTGAATGATTTTTATGAATGTGTTTGCGAGTGTTTGCATTGTGTAAGAGAAATCACTTATGCGGGTTTGAGATAAGCTTTGCTTGGGTGATAACATAAGTAATGTGTTTATGTGCTGGATATGGGGAAGTTAGAGGATTCACTTACCATATGTTCCATTGTCGGTGGCTTGACGAGACAAATGTTTTGAAAGAGGGACGGACAGCATGTTGTACCGCTATATGCCATGGTGTGCGCTGGTAAATGGCGTAAATGCACCAGTTAGGACTAAAAGTCATTTCTTGTTTTGTGTGTGTCTTTGGACGTGATTGTATTGTGTGTAGTAGCTAAAGACTTTCGTCTATGGTGGTTATAAATATACTCAATGTATATTGTGGGTTCTCTTGGACCTGCACTCATTGGATAATTCAAATTACTCTTTGCTCTTTTTTTCCAGATGAGCGCAGAGATATACTAGAGTAGTGAAATGGTTTAGTGATGGTTTTGGAAAGACACATGTTTTATTTTAAGGATTTGGTTATCGAAATTCGGATTTGATATTTAAGTTAAAAATGGCTTTTGTGAAATATGTTGGATACAATCACTAGAAAAAAGTGATATTGAACTAGCAAATGGTTTTTTGTGGGGGAAGTCAATACACTTGAACATGCCATCTTGGTTATGTAAGATGCCGGTGTCACACTCCCACTCAATCACTTCCTGGTTGATGAGATGATCATTATGTATTGTTTCCACCATTGTTGACTTTCCCCTTCCATGCGTCTGCACAGTTCTCTGGGAGCGGAAAGATCTCTCATTTTCTGATCACTCCGATCGTCCTCTTGATGTAACTGAACATGGCAGCTGGTTTCCCATTGACAGAACTGACACTGGAGCGCCAAGTCCCAACAGTGATTGAAGGAGAAGAAGATCCATATTTTCTTTGAGAAAACTTATTGAAGATGACGATTGCATGTACTTCAATTGCTTCAGATCAAATTATGATTATCGAGTTCTCATGCAACTCTATTTTCTATACAACCATATATTATACATATTTCTATATTGTTATGTTCATTATAGTTTACTATTTTAAAATCAGAGGGCTCTATGGGAATATGGAGCTTAGTCGTGTGAATGAAAGTGCAATTTTGGTACAAGTTTAATCTTGTACCTGAATATCTATAAGCTTGATGCAAGTTTGGTTTTTCTTTTATATAATTATTGTATACAAAAAGTTATGATAGAATTTAGACGACAAAATAACTGTAATGAAAAAGTCTATTGGATTAACAACCTCTTAATTAAACTCTCTTATAAATTTTTTTTTTTTTTTAACTGTACGTGATGTACCTATGTAAGTGAATGTGATAATAATGTTGGTTAAGGATGTTGAATTACTAGGACATTATTATCATTCACTTACATAGGTACATCACAGATTTTTTTTTTTTAAAAAATATTTTATAAGAGAGTTTAAGAGGTTGTTAATCCAATATTTTCCTCTTCAATGATTATTATTATACTAAGATTATGCTGTAATTTTGATTATTGAAGTTTGATTATTGTTGCGAGTTATATGCGTCTCTTTGCCAACTATTGATAAAATAGTTTAGGGTATGAGAAATTTTGGAAAAATACCTCAATATGAGTTTTTATTTTGAAAAACACCTTAGTTTTTTTTTTAGTTTTGAAAACTACACTTTTTAATGTTAAATGACTAAATTATCCTAATTTGAAATTTCTAACTAATCTAATTAAAACGAAAATTAAATAATAAAAAGATTATGATATGATTTTGATTTTATGTCATTTTAAACTGATAAATATTCCTAATTTATCTGATAAAATATCCTTTATAGTTTATTTGTTAATAAAACCATTTTTTAGCATTTATGTTCATAATTTCTTCATTTCTTCTTTGTTAGTGAAAAATAGTCATGTTCAAACTTTGTTTGTAGCTCATAATTATGATCAATAGTTTGATGAATCATAGATTATATATATGAGAATAGACTAGTTTATTTAAAGACTCAAAAAAAAAATTAAATTTGGTTAAACATAAACTTTAAAACAAAAGATAGATTTAACTTATTTAAATTTAAATAACAAACAGTTAATTTCGAATTTAATTTTAATTTTTTATTATATATAATTACTTTGATTAAATAAAGTCAAAAATTTATTTTATATATTAAAAAGTGTAGTTTTCAAAACAAAAAAAAAAACAGGGTAATTTTCAAATATTAATTCTTAAAGAGGGTATTTTGCAAAGAATCCCTTAGGGTATATTGTCTTCATTTTTCATCATTTGTTTCCAAATTTGATTTGGCACATGTCATCACTAAGAATATTCCATATTCATTTTTTAGATGTTTCTCTACATTTTATATTTAAAAAAAAATTAGTAGCTATTTTACTCGTTCAGAGTTCCATTGGAATCGAAATATTTGATTTGAATTTAGAATTGTATCATAGCATGTCATAATAGTTTTACTAATTGGGCCCTTAAGTCAAAACCCAATTTGTAATAGATTCTCACCCATCCGGCCACACCTATGATATAGCGAGCCCAATAGCAGGGGATCCAATTCATTAACACTCCGACGTTTCTGTAGAGACATAACAGCCCCACTGGGTTCTGATTCGGGTGGGTCAAAGTTCGGGTTGCAATTCCAATTCAATTGGAAACAAAATCTGAAGAACCCTAAGCTAACAATTTCCATTTTCTTTCTTCTTCCCCCTAATTTTTAATCTGTTCTTGCAATCGGATTCGAATTTCGGTAAATCCTAATATCGAATTTGACCTGAGCAGTTTCTGATGGCTCCGAAGAAGAAGCACTCTGAAGGAATCGCTTTGCTGTCCGTTTACAGTGATGAGGATGACGAAGAGATGGAAGACGCCGATGACGAGGAAGAAGAAGAAGAGCAGAGAAACCAGGAGGAAAGTGAACGCGCAGACGAAGATCAGCTAGAAGAAACGAATTTTATGGATGAAGATAGAGCAAGAGGAGAAGATTCTAGAACGCCTAGAGTCCTGGATGGTGGTGGAGCTTCCAGCGCTCATGATACGCCCCGGTCACTCGAAAACGACGACTCGTCGAGACCCGATTGGTCAAATCGAGTGAATTTCGAAGGAATTGCCGATAGTGAGAGAGCCGATGATGCGTCAGGGGAAAGTCATGATACGTTGTTGGATCAGTTTCTACCTCCGCCACCGAAGAAGAAGTGCTCGGAGGATCTTCAAGTAAGTTCCTTATTGCTGCTTCATTGTTCTAATTTCGAAAATCCATGTTGATGTTTTTGTGTTTTAGCTCGCTTTTCAATTTGTTTGGACTAGATTGAATGGTTTTTGCACTGAATTGTCGCTTGAAGAGGTTTATAGACATGTATGTAGGCAAGAAATCTTTAGGACTTTTAGTTAGAAGAAGCGAATAAGCTCTGATTACTGTGTGATTCGTTCGTTTAGAACTTGGTGTGATACATTTTGAAGGACTTTACTTGACAAGTTTCATGGATGTAATTGCAGAGGAAAATAGATAAGTTTCTTAGCTTGAAGAAGATGGGGAAGAGTTTCAATAATGAAGTGCGCAATAGAAAGGAATACAGGAATCCAGACTTCTTGTTGCATGCTGTGAGTTACCAAGATATTGATCAGACTGGCTCTTGCTTCAGAAAAGAAGTGTTCGATCCCAATGGATATGACCCAAGTGACTTCTGTGATGCAATCGGTAACTCCTACTCCTTCTAATTTGATTCTTTTTTTTATTTCGAGAGTATTAAGAGCAAGTTGCATTTTTTTTTTGTTTCTTCTGTTGTTACTCAGCATCTTTGATAACATTTCCCATGTTATTCGATGTTCAATATGATATTATATTATGCATTCGTTTTTATTGTATTTCACCATGGAGGATGCTGGATGTTAGTTATTAGTATTTACCATATTCTGCGTTCTGCATACTCCATGATCTATAGTGATCCGTGTTTTTTTAACTGTCAATAACAGAAGTCGGCATGAAGCTTGAGAGGGAAAGGAAAGACCAAGAAAGCAAGAAGAACCAAAAGCTTGACTTTGTTTCTGTTGGTACTCAACCTGCGGCGGTTTTCGCCGCTCAAAAGTCTAACATCCCCATCCCAGGTGTGTTTGAGTCACAGAGAGTTTAAAACCAAAAGGTGTCTTTTTGGTTCTTTATATATATATACACAGCTACATCTCTGCAAGATTTTGATGGATTCTTGAAATTTTGACAAACATTTCAGGCATTCCAGCTCTAGCTACTAGCGTGTTGCCCTCCATGCCAGCCGAAATCCCTGCTCGAGACGGTAGACCGAACAAGAAATCCAAATGGGATAAGGTATATTTTTTTATCAGATTCACATGTCTAGATTCTAGAATGAGATTGTTGTACGATTCTGGCATATGTAGTTTTATGCCTTGTTTTGGTTGAATCAGGTTGATGGGGATGTTAAGAATCCACCTCTACCAGCTGGGACTCAGGATTCTCTATCCTCAATTCGGTCTAACGCAGCTCTTGTATCCGCTTCTGCCACTGCTGGTTCTGGATACTCAGCTTTCGCGTAAGTTGTACATTCTATTGTTTGATTCATAAAGTTATAGTTTTTAGAGCTACTGCTTAGTCGTCGATCAATCATTTGATTGTTCTTTTGGTAGAATGAATCTAAGCATGTGTTTTTATCTGAACCATAACAGGCAACAAAGGAGGCGAGAGGTGGAAGGAAGAAGATCTGCAGAGAGGAAACTGGAGAGAAGAAGTTGAGACATGGCCAAAACAGTGCCCTTTGATGTTGTAACTCTTTTGTAGCAAGAGAAAATGTTCTATTCCAAACGTTTCATAGTGATTACAAAACTTAGAACTAATGATTAACAATGCATTCACATCCCTATTTTGTACCTAACGAACCATCGGCAACATCTGCAAAAGTTTACAGTATTGTTTTAAAGGATCAAATTTTACACATACACTCAGGACATTGCGGTTGTCTATAGATGCTGCGTCCGTAAGGCCTACGACGAATCTTCTGGCCTTCATCAACCATTTTTCTTATGCGATCTTCGAAAGTCTCCCACTTTATTGTTTCACTGTCTGATAAGATCGCTGCGAGCCTCTTCTTGTTAGGCCTCAGTGTTGGTGCGTGACCGTTGCCGTAGTATGTTCTGAATCCAGAGACTAAAGACGATAATTGACTCCCAGAATCAGTCATTGCAAAGACATCTGAAGCTGCACAAGCTACGAAATCCAGTGCAGCTAGCTGCAAAACATAGCCCCAAACATGAAAATGAAGTTTGAGCAAGAACAGAGAAAAAAAACCTGAAGGACTTAAGAATGTACCATTTGGTTTTACCTGAGATGAGAAGTTCTTAAATGGTGCGAGTTCTTGGGGTGTAAGGAGAGTTTCTTTGGTCACAAGATTCGGGTAAAGAGTTGTTAAAGGAAGCATACGAGAAGAGCCACCATAGATTTGAGATCCAGCTAAGTATATATATGTTCCTCTCTTGAATCCAAGACCAGCAAGAACCAGAGTTGCTTCCTCCGGTGTTAATGGGCACTTACCCGTTTTTCTCAACTCTTCTGTAGAAACTGGCCTGAAAATAACAACAAGAAACAAGATTTGATTCGTTTTCAAGAACATTGAAGAGGGAAAAGAAGAAGACTTGTTTTTTCTTTTCTTTCTATATTGTCAATTACTTTGATTTCTTCAAACGTTTGAGGAGAAGAGGGAAATGATCTTCACGGTACGCTTGAAGCTCTTTGCGTTCGGTTTCTCCTCCTCCAAAGTCACACAGAGAGTAAGCAACCATGTCTTCTTCAAACCTTAGATGTAAAGCAAGATACTTCAATGGTTCTTCGTCTCCTTTAACAGAATCTTTTGCTATGGATCCACCAAGCAGTGCTTCATCCAATCTGCTTTTCGATTTTTCAAATCTCCTTATCCGTTTCACCAACAGAGATCCTGCTTCTTGAATCTTTGGCGTGAATTTCAGCGCGTGAAAGTTGCATTTACAACGTAATCTCTGCAAAAAATTTAAACAAATATATTAAGCATATCATTTCCAAGAGTCTCCCAAAATCCTCTCTTTCAGTTTAAGTCATTTTAAACTAAATCTAAAATAATTGCAAGTTTTAGATTTTCAGTGCATAATTGTTACCTGAACATCAAAAGGCAACGGATCAAAACCAAGTCGATTCCCGTATCCAAAAAGATGAACCATTCCGTACTTCTTTAAAAGTGGAAGAACGTGTTTGACGTAATCATCTGGCTTTGCCTCTTTTACAAGTTCTTCATCAGTAACCTAAGAAGAAAGAAACAAACTAACACCAGTGAATATTTCCAACTCCAATAAGTTAAACAAGAGCAAAAATAATAAAAAGAAAAAGAGGATGCAAAAACACACCAAACTGAGATTCTTGTTATCAGTAGATTTTAAATGTTGAGGAAGATCTTTGACTATATGCACCTCATCTTTAAGATACTCAATAAAACCATCCTCCTGATATATATCACCAAACCGGCTGCAATTTGTCGAATTTCGCAGAATTAAGAGAAAAAACACTTTTTTAGATAAATTTTCCAAGTCTTGATGAGGTTAAATATACCTAGGATCTTTCCATACATTGCTGTAAAGAAACCGAGGAAGAACTAGCGTCGCGTTGAGCAGAGCAGCAACCGCAACAGCGTTACATATCTTCAAGAAAACTAACACAATCACTATACATACATACATACTTTCTTGATGAATCAAATATCTAATAATAATTACATTTGTACAAACTTACAGCCACTCGCTGTTGATTAAGGCCACCATTTGCACTAACCATGATGTAACCATTGCTTAGTTCTCTAGACCTCTCTAGTCCTTTGTGAGTATCTGCACAAGGCTTCCAGTGTGATGATGACTTTGAAGATCTTTCTTCCCGGAAATTCATTTTATTGGGTTTGAATTCGTTCTAGTAAGTGGTAACACAACATAGTAACAAGATTATGAAACGATTCAAACACATAAAAAATAATAATAATCTTTTACATTTTCACTAACCTTTGCAAGAGAATTTGAAGCTACGTTTAGAAGACGGCTATACATTTTCACCGGCGAAGCTTCTTTATTCTTCGTTTTGCAAACACGGAAATATAAACGATAAAGAAGCAATAACAATGGAGAAGATGCATGAAGAAAAATTGTAGATAAATGCTATTAATTCTCAAACCTTTTGCAGAGTCACATTGGTCAACCTTGAAATGTCCTGCACCACGGTGCTACTACTATCTGAACGAAACATCGTAACCATAATGGAATCGAGAAATAAAATGAAACCGGTGACTGAAATCATCAGAACAATCGACTTGAGGTTCCTTCGAAGCCATGAGTGTTGCTTTTTCCAAGAGTAACTAAACTTGTTGTTGCTACTGCCAGAGTTTTGATCTTGTTTAGATGATCCTTGAGCTTTGGAAAATTCACTTCCATATATTCTTCTACCAAGAAAGAGATCATTTCCAGATAAAGAATCCAAACTTCTTCTCCCAGATTTCTCTTCTTGATTTATTGTTCCGGGTCGAGGACTTCTCGGTGATCCTTGTTTCCCCATTAAATCTATCTCTCTCTCCCTCTCTCTCTCTCTCAGCTCATAAAACTAAGAAATTGAAACGATCAGGAACAGAGCTAGATTAAGAATCAATAAAGTTAAAAAAAAATTCACCAATAAAATATGAAAATTGGTGAAAAAAGTCTGGAGAAATTCAAACAGAACAAGTTAAACGCTGAATTCTAAGTGAAGCTAACAGAGTTGTTGGGGAATGTCTGTTTTTCTTTTCTTTTCTTTTTTTTTTGTATCGGAAGAGTAAAACGCAAGACATAAAAAAAAAAAAGGGAAAACGTATCAAACATAAATAAATTGGGATTGTGATGAGAAGAGACACGATATAAACCTTAATGAAGAAGATTGGGTATGGAGATAGCTACATGTCAACAAATCGCACCAGAAAAGAAAGCTTCTGTTCTTCTGCTTTCTCGTTCGTCGGTCGTTGCTGATCTCCATGACCGATTCTTTTACCTTTTATTTTGTTTTGGGTGTTTGAAAATGCGATTAATACCTAATCAAAGAAAATTTTCAGGAATCTGAAGAAGGTGCCCTTGTGTTATATCCTATTTTCCTTATCCATTTTTTTATTAGCATGGACCCAATAATGACTTGTGACGCAAGTTGCTTCTTGTACTTTGAGTTAGTTTAATTATATATGTTATTAAATAACAGAAATCCGTTGTAGTCTAGCTGGTTAGGATACTCGGCTCTCACCCGAGAGACCCGGGTTCGAGTCCCGGCAACGGAGAATTGTGTTTTTTCCGTGAATTTGATCTAATCTTTTGAACAAAGTTTCCTCTTATTTTGGAAAGAAATCTGTATTATCTTCTATAATATTATTTGCCAAGTGATTTTGAAAAATCAAAATAAATACCGCAATTTTTTAATTATTTTCTTAGCTTCACAAAGACTATATATAGCTAACCTTATTGATTCATCTTACAGCACCGAACACTTGGTACTTGGTAGAGTCATCAACTGGCGAAACTTTCCTGGTCAAGTGGTACGTGCATACAGGCGAAATCTCCTTTAAAACTTATTCCCTTACTTGGGATTCTGATTCTCCCACTCAATCACTTCATGATTGATGGGATTATCACCATGGTCGGTTTCCACCATGATTGGTTTCCACCATTGCTGAATTTCCTCTTCCCTTCGGCTGCATATTTCTATCGGAGCGGAAAGACATAAATGTCTCTGATTTTCTGATCACTCCAATCAATCAGAAGGCTCATTGAGAATACGGAGCTCAATGCTCAGTCGTCTGAATGAAACCTTGTATGTGCAGTTTTCGTACAACATTATTTAATTTTCTGCCTAAATATCTATAAGCTTGATGCTGAGTTTGGTTTTTCTTTTACATAATTATTGTATACAAAAAGTCATTATATAATTTAGATAATTGAAATGAAAAAATCTACTAGATTAACAACCTCTTAAACTCTCTTATCAAATAATGTTTAAAAAAAAATTAATATGTAAGTGAATGATAATAATGTCCCAGTATTTCAACATCCTTAACCAAATGTGTTTGATCTCTAAGCCAAATGGAAGTTTTGAGCTCCTTATATATGGTTTAACATTCTAATAAAATTTTATTTTTTTGAATTGAATGTTAAATTAAATTGGATAAGCTACAAGATAACTTTAATATGTGACGTGTTCAAGTTATGATATATATAACTTTTTTTAGTGCTGGTGAAGTAAGCTTAATTGGCCTATATATTGACCTCACGATGATTCTGATATCAAATGTGGTTTTTGTGATTGCTGAACGCGGTAATAGTGAGTTAGAAACGGAATGAAATGGTGGTGATATAGTCGTAAGTTTACTATTAGACTAATTTTGTACCAGTTGGTTTAGTCTCATTCTTTTTAGATTCTTCACCACTCGATCACGGCCCAATTCACGAATCTTATTTTTATCTTTCAGATATATGTTATAATATTTTAAGCCTTACATTAATAGTAATCTCAATAATTCTACTTACACAAGCAAAGAAAATAGTACTAATAAATATTACCAAATATGGCTGTAGATCTACATGAGGAAAATGGCGTCTCATCTCATTTGAGATTAGATGCTACAGAACGAGCCCACCATTTAAGACTATCCTTCATGTTCGCCTCACCACATAAAGCAGCCATTCTTAAATCGATAACCACTGATTCTTTCTCTGTTCTCCCACTCCGTTTATCACTGTAAAAGTCCCATGCCTCCGACAAATATGGTCTCGGCACCGACCACTCTGTCTTACTCTCTTCTTCCCCGTGGAGAAATGTCCGCAATCCGGGAAGAATCTCCGGCAACTCCGAATTCAAGTCTTCTTTTGTGAAAACAAAACCTAAATCTGTAAACCCTTTTGTCTCCTCAGCTTCTAAATCAGCTGGCGCACTCTCTCTTCTCGCATTCATTCTTTTTCCTCTGCTCCTCCGTGAGCCTCCTCTGGTTCTTTTTGCCTCCCATCCATTTCCTTCGGTTTTAGAATCTCGAATTTGTTCAAAATTATTTTCTGAGCTCTCGCTTATTTCCATCTCTCGAGCCCCCAAGTATCTATGAGCTTCAGAAGCTTGGCGGGTGATCGTTTATGTGTGTGTGTGTATGTGAGAGAGAGAGAGAGAATGTAAACTTGTATAAATAGATATTGACGTATGGTTACGATTTACGTGTGCTTGTTATTAAAATATTCATGATTCAGTTTGTTTCACGTTTTTCATTTGGGTTCTCAGCTATTTTATATGACTATCGCAAGTCAAAACACGTCAGAGCAAAAAGATTAGAAAACAATTAGCTGGGTCTTGTTCACATTACACATTTAAACGTAACCACGTAGAGAAAGACAACTTTCACGTGTAATAAAATAGGCCCAGAGGATTTAAATAGAAAAACCCGAATAGTACGTAATAGAGTTAATTAAGGTCAAATAAGCTTGATAGCCGAGGTTGTATGGAAATCCGTCAGAGGTACATTATCCATTTCAGATTTCACGTTTTCAAAACGAATACTTGTTGGATAAGTTCTTAAAAGTTTTTGTTTGGAAACTTGACGAGATCGAGCTCATAAATATTTGTTTTAAAACATAATAAGAAAATAATTTCAAAACAAATAATAAGATTAAATAATTCATGTAAGTTTGTAGGGTAAATTAATGATTAATTCAATCTATTAACTGCGTTTAGTCTCTTAAATTATTGTGTTTGAGGATATTTTTCTCGATTAACTAGAGCTGAAGATAGTTTGGGTAAATGGAGCTCACAACAATAATAATATAATTTTTTTATATTTCTTTTGACATTAAACATTATGATAATTATTTTTAGATAGATAATTTAATATTTAATTTATATATAATATATATATAAATGTTTCCAATATTATATGTTCTAAAATATATGTTTTCCGCTTTATAAACGTTTTGCTACCATGTTTTTATTTCCGTTTTCATGCAACATAGAGTTCAGATTTTTTATTTAGTAAGATAAATTATCAAGTGATAAAAACCAATTGACAAGTGTTCAGATTATTCATGTTTAAATGAATTATATAGAGTTTACAACATTTACAGTCCTATTTCTTTTCTTGGTTATGTTTGTGATAATAGATCTCTTTTTCATATGGATGCAGTTAACGTTTTGTTAATTTATAGTGGTTAAACATTAATCCGTTTTGTCTTGAAAAAATTGACTATATATAAAACTAAGAAGAAATACCGTCCGTAGGTGAAGTGATGATTCAGAAAATTGCAAGTTCAACTTATTTATCAATCTTCTGTTATATATAAAAAAAATTATATATCAATTTTTTTACCAAAAAACAAGGCACTAAAAAATAACTTATATACCAATGAAGGTGAGTCCAAACATTCATACCAAAAGAAAAAAGAAAAAAAAGGTGCGTGGAGAAAAGAGATTATGTTTTTTCATAAAACAGTTATTTCGGAGTCTTAGAGGAGCAGAGGGCCATAGTTTTCTTTCCTTTTACAGCAACAAAAATACAGTTAAATATTAATGATTTGATAAAATTGATCAACTATGGGATTTGTTTTGGTTCTTTGACGAAATACCTAATTAATACTTCCTCCGTTCTATTTTAATAAATGTTTAAGCATTATGTATCTACAATTATTTGGATGTGTTTTGAGTTCAGATATATCTAAAAAATTATAGATACATATTTTCTCTATTTCAGAAAATTTGATGTTTTAGGAAAAATATATCTGTAATTAATTGGATATAAATGTATGTGTTTTGAGCACATATACATCCAAATAATGTTCAGATATATTTTTCAAAAATATTAAGTTTTTTGAAACAGATAAAATAAGACTTCAAAATTCATTAAAATGGAACTGAGGAAGTATATTCAAGACTGGAGCTACAGACGAACACGTGAATCGTGCCGCGTTACTCACGCGCTCTCTAGTGACACGCTGTGTTAGTCAACTACCGAGAAAAGGCTCTCAAAAGAGTCATCAAAAGTTACGTCCTTTTTGTTTTGTTTACTACGCTAAAATATTTGACCTGTAGTAGCACGACTTAGATACGTTATATAATGCATGTAAAACATTTCAACATACAGCAACTAATCTCGATGGGCCAACTCCAATCATAATAATTCTCAACCACAGAGTACGTGCATTGGACAATGCTGCTCGATCCACCTTCGATTTTTAGTAGTCATTAATTTGACGGAAATCACTTTTCCTTGAATACATAAGAATAGCATCTGTCGTCGTATGCTTACAATTCGGACATTTACTACTAATAATAAACATGAATTTCTAATATCAACATTTGAAATTTATATTTTTCTAATAAGGAACGGTCTCTTTCACAAAAATAATAAAAAGGCTACGGTGGAAACAACATCTATGATATCAATGCGTGCAATATTAATTAACTGCTTTTCGGTAATAACATATTTAAATCCTTACCTTTGACTTGTGATCTTGCAAGATGTTATGTATATGTTCTAATTTGCATAGGAAGAATTGCGGGGCAAATCTCCTTTGGCAGTAAAGCATTTTTCATACATCTCAACTATGATATATAATAGATGTAATGAACACCATCTGCCAATGGAGTATTTGCCCTGTAATCGAACCATGCATCATCTTTTTTTTTTTTTCACAAACATTGATAATCGATCTTCCGTACTTATACTTCATCTTATATATTGTATTTTGAGTAATGATTTAGTTTCCGCCATAGCGAAACTATATATAGAGGGGCTGGGTGGTCTAATCTTATGCACATTTGTCTTATACATTAGCATATTCGGTGGTACATCCCATGTTTCATAGAGCATATATATATGCAGTATCCTAAACGTGCAACCTCAAGTAGGCCTTCTCCTTGTTCGTACTTCAACTTTCACAGGGATCGCTTTACTTCATTTTATATTCTTTTTGGAATTACAGTACTACAAAAAAGAGAAGAGTTTGCCCTACCTAGAAGTCGATCTCTACATGTTTTTTTTTTTTGTTCGTAAAATTGTGTTAGCATCACTATATATTATTTCCGCTAAGATTTTCTGTTTGTTGTTAATCCGTCTTTACATTGTATGTCACAGATGACAGACGAGAAACCACAAGGACAATCATATCGACTCTTGAACTTTCAACTGAAGATCCTAAAATGGAAGGAAAGAATTGTGGAGAAAAATACGATGTTCTCAATTTAAATGATGGCCCACGCTTCTGTAATGGCCCGCGCTTCTTATATAAACGCTACTATAAAGTATAATATTCTCAATTTAAAATACAAATAAATATCCAAAATTGAATATTTTTGTTTTTAAGTTCTAATTTTTTATTTTGAAACTGATCAAAATGATGTATCTCCAAGAGTGGTCCGCATGATCTAATATCTCAAATCTTAAAAGGTGATACAAGAATATGATACAAAGTGTATCAATTTAATTATATTTTACTTCAATTCATTTTATGGAAAAGTTATTTAAACGAAATATGATCTCCAAACTAACGACTATATTTTGAAGATTCTTTATTTTAACTAAAAAATAAAAGAAAGTAATGACTAAATTTACTTTTAAGTTAAGTTAGTTAATGTACTTTTAAACAATGAAAAATTCAAACTTTGGTCTTTTTCAAAGTTGATTGACTTTATATACTACAGTATAATTTTGTAGAATAAATTACAGTTTCGAGGTTCTGCATTTTATGCGTCTTCCGATGGAAGCTTAATAAAATTACAAGAACATTCCTACGGATCTTCCATTTCAAGAATAACTTTATATTTTATAAGTTAATTATACTCCACCGTTTTTTGCCACATTAACCATTAATTCTTTTATTTCCTTGTCATTACTTTATATAGAACCTTAAAAAAAGTGGTCGCAAAAACATTTTCTCAAATGACTCACAACCATCTCAATTAGTCTTTCAAATCAGAACAATTAGGCTGGGGGTTATTAATTTAACAAAAGGTTTTTTCACAATATGTAATATAGTGTAATAAAAAATAGAACCATAATTTTATCGCTTGCCAATGGTTTACCCACAAGGTCTAGTACAGTACATGCTATATACGCAATATACATTGTTATTGATCTCCTTAAGTTTAAAATTAGATATCGAGTATTAATTTGAAACGAAATGATGCATCTTCGATGAATTACTTAATTGTGTGCACACAAAAAGATGTGGCCAAGGATTCGAAATACACTCAAACAAAAAATGGTAGGCTGCTCCTAATTTAGGAATGTCTGACCATAAAACTTGTAGCATGAACAATTATTCTTCAAAAACTTATGCGGAGAAGAGATCATTCTCGGAATAAAATCTTAGGCTTATTTACAACGCAGTAGCATACTAGGATTGTACTGCAGAATATGCTTATTTCCAGGATTATATATGGAAAACATGAATTTGCAAGTTATAATTGTGGAGATGTGAGATGTATTAAAGGTGAAAATGCATTACAGGGCAGGATCTCTATTGGCAGGAAACCATTACCTAGATTAGAAATATGTATCTTTATATGCATGGCTTTGTAGCGAGTTCTCTGCCAAAGGAGATTTGCCCGGTAATTCTTCTGCACCAATATATTTAAAAAAAAAACGGTACATATGTTTGATCTAACTGGAGAATAAGTTACATAAATCTTCAAATAAGAAAACTCCATTTTTTCTTGTTTTCGTGCGGGCATGGAGGTGTGGCGATGATTTCTCTTCCTCTTTGAATCAATGTGGTTTGGTTAAAAGGTTTGCCGAATCACAGGCATAGTACTAGTCTTTACTTTGTTCATTAGTCTTTCCTATTGTTAACTGCATATATAACCGTCTTTTGAGTTAGAATACGACATGCTACCAAATACTCATGACTTTTTTTTTGTTTCGAGAAAATAATCATGATTTCTGAAATTTGAACAATTTTATATATGAACTTGAGTAGCTCGTTTTTGATTAAGTAATTTTTTTAGCCTAGACATCTTCATGACACTGTTTTGTAATGTACTGATATACAATCAAATTGGAGATGATAGTGTTTGACTATTTTTCGTACCACGTGATTTAGTCTCATTATTATCAGATTCACGATTTATTATCGATCTTTTAATAAATGCTTTTGAGTGATAACATTTTGTTCCTACAACAGTGTTTTGTCAAATAAAGAGAAAATATAATTATGTGAACTGTTTCATACAATCTTTAGTAGTATACTCTTATCTTGGATCTCATTTGAAAGTATAAGCTACAGAACGAGCCCACAAATTAAGAGTATCATCCTTCATATTCATCTCACCATAACGCAGCCATTCTCAAATCTATATCCATTGTACATTTCAATGTTCTCCATTAATCACTGTGAAATCTCCATGCTTTCGACAAGTGTGGTCTCGGCGCACGACGACTCTGTCTTACATCTTCACGGCGGAGAAACGTCCACAACCCGATCATCGAAGCTAGCTTAACGATGATTCATCATTCCATTTCCATGCCACCAACGTATTTTCTTCGAGTTTGGCATCTAAATTTTGTTTAAAATTATATATTGAGTATTGGAAGATACGCATGTTCCCTGAATAAAAGTCCCTAGCCCTAAATCCGTAGCCGAGTATAGACCTATTGCTCTCTGCAATGTCTACTACAAAATATTCTCAAAAATCCTAACCAAAAGGCTACAGTCAATCCTACCCTATATCGGAGAACCAAACGGCTTTTGTCCCTGGAAGAGCTATCTCAGACAATGTTTTAATTACACATGAAACATTACACTACCTGAAGGGATCTGGAGCTACAAAGCATTGCTCAATGGCCGTTAAAACGGACATGAGCAAGGCCTACGACAGGCTGGAATGGGGCTTCATAGGTACGGTTATGGAAAGAATGGGTTTTCATCCCAGATGGATAAACTGGATCTTCCAATGCATATCAACAGTATCCTATACCTTCCTCATCAATGGAGCATCCCAAGGAAAGGTCATCCCACAGCGAGGCATCAGACAAGGAGACCCACTTTCGCCCTTTATTTTCATCCTATGCGGAGAAGTCTTGTCAGGACTCTGCAACAATGCGCTAATTAATGGAACCCTCCCAGGGATAAGAGTCTCACGAGGAAGTCCAAAACTTAATCACCTTCTCTTTGCGGATGACACTATGTTCTTTTGCAAAACAAACCAGAGAAGCTGCGAAACCCTCAGCCTGATCATCCGGAGATATGAAGAAGCATCAGACCAGACGATTAACCTCCATAAGTCATCTATCACGTCCTCCCGGAAAACACCACAAGACATACGGGAACGAGTTAAAACAGAACTTGGCATTCAAAAAGAAGGCGGACAAGGGAAGTACTTAGGCCTACCTGAGAGTTTTGGACGTAAGAAGAAGGATCTCTTCACAATGATTGTTGATCGCATCAGGCAACGATCATTTAAATACTCCTCAAGAATGCTTTCAAGCGCAGGGAAGATTACCATGATAAAGTCTGTCTTAGCATCAATCCCCACATACGCCATGTCTTGTTTTAAATTCCCTACGGGCTGTGCAAACGTATACAGTCAATGTTAACACGGTTCTGGTGGGACACTATACCAGGAAAAAGGAAAATGTGCTGGTTTTCTTGGGAGAAGCTTACACAATCAAAAAACCAGGAAGGTCTAGGCTTCCGCGAAATCCAAAGTTTCAATGACTCCCTCTTAGCAAAAATCAGCTGGAGAATCCTAACCAACCCCTCAAGCCTCTTGAGCAAAATCCTCATAGGGAAATACTGTCGGGATCACGACTTCCTCAATGTCCCGATAACATCAACCACATCTCACGGCTGGAGAGGAATCTTATTTGGGAGAGACCTCCTGAAAAGCCAACTAGGCAGAGCCATTGGAGACGGACAAACCACATCACTCTGGAATGATCCCTGGATCTCCCTAGACAAGCTATCTCGCCCCATGGGGCCACCTACAATGCAAAACAAGGACCTGACAGTCTCAGCAATCCTTTCCAGCCTATCAAGGGACTGGAATAGAGATAGAATTCAGGACCTTCTACCCCACCACCTTAATGATTTCCTAACAATCAGACCAAGCAAAAAGGGAGCTAGGGACTCCTATATCTGGCTCCCAACAAAAACAGGAGACTACTCGGTGAAAACGGGCTACTATGCTTCAATGGACCTTAAGACAGAGCCTAATCAGCATGGCCAAACCCAACCAATCAACTGGAGTCTAGACATATGGCAAGCCAAAATCTCCCCAAAAAATAAAAGTTTTTTTATGGAAAATTATACAAGAGGCTTTACCTACAGGCGATAACCTTCTTACCCGGGGACTCTGGGAAACAGCCTGCTGTATCCACTGTGGCGAACTAGAGACGACGGAACACCTGTTCTTCCAATGCGGCTTTGCAAAAGAAGTGTGGAAATTGAGCCTTTTCTCCACCAACAGCATCCCAGCCCTGTCCCAAAACTTTGCCGTCAACCTCAAAGCATCCCACAACGGGATCTGTCTACCACCTACTGGCATAACCACAGGACCACTATTCCTGTGGATCTGTTGGTCCATCTGTAAGACGACAGAACACTTGTTCTTCCAATGCGGCTTTGCAAAAGAAGTGTGGAAATTGAGCCTTTTCTCCACCAACAGCATCCCAGCCCTGTCCCAAAACTTTGCCGTCAACCTCAAAGCATCCCACAACGGGATCTGTCTACCACCTACTGGCATAACCACAGGACCACTATTCCTGTGGATCTGTTGGTCCATCTGTAAGACAAGGAACCTCCTACTCTTTGAAGAACGAAACATTCCACCCTGCAGATACTTTAACCAAGGCCATTAAGGAAGCAAAAGAGTGGCAACAGGCACAACAACCAAAACCGAAGACGAATCAAAAACCCATACAGACAAAATCGACAAAGCTCCCCCGAAATCATATCACCTGCTTCACAGATGGAGCCTGGTGTAAAGAGACAAATACAGGCGGATCAGGATGGATTTTCCTGGACCACTCAGGAAGAGAGACAAAGCGAGGTCACTCAGCTGAAAGATTTGTCTCCTCCCCACTGATGGAGGAAGCACTCTCGCTCCGATCAGCTCTCAATCAAGCTTTAGAAGACGGAATCACCACCATCCTCATCAATTCAGACGCTCAGGATTTAATCCGAGCTATAAACGCGCAAGAGCAAATCAAGGAGATCTACGGTCTCTTCTTTGATATCCACACTCTTACTTCCATGTTCTCTTCAATCCCCTTTAAGTTTGTTCCTAGATCTGAAAATACTGTGGCCGATTCAATCGCCAAAGTTGCCAAGAGTCGCTTGGTAGACTTTATCTCCCGATCGGGACCCACAGATGTAGTCGTTGGTTTGGTTTAAGTTTAATTGGAAAAATGTTGTTAAAAAAAAAAGAGTATTGGAAGATCAATGAGATCGGCCATATCGAGATTTGGAAATCATGAAGATCAAGAAGGATATAGAAATTTATTGATATTTGGCGATTTTGAGTGATTTATTTTGTAGATGATTATGGTTGATTAGAGATGTTATTGTGATTTTGATCGAAACACTCTAAAATCTCATCTAAAATTATGGTATTTGGATTCTTATATAGTTATATTATTTAACTAAGAAACTCCACTAACTCTTTAAATTACTAGAAATCCCCTAAAATCAACAACTTAAATAGTTATTGTTATTGGATTTGAAAGTAATATCACTGTATTTTAAACCATTTAAACAAATTATGTTGGAATAATACAAATCAGTCTAAATAATTAATCTTAAATCTCAAGTTCAGTATATCTTTTTAGTGCTTTTGGTGACAAATCTGAAATTTTTAGTCTTGAGTTCTGAAACAACCAAGTTTTTTTTTATAATTAAACAAATGCGAAAATTCTCAATAAAATAAACCCATGAAATTAATTCAAATAACTCAATCAACGATATTCAATTCCGAAAATAATATAAAACACAAGCAACTTAAACACAAGATTTCACTAGATTAGTAGCAGAAACAAATAAAACAATAACATAAAAATCCTATCATCCTCTCGTCGGTCCGATTCCGCGATCACACTTTTCTTTTACCTGCATCACATTACGAAAGAGAAGAATAAGTATTTCATAAATACTTAGTGAGGCAATCACCGCGCCTACAGGCCAATTATGCAATTTTTAGATAATTAGACATTAATAATAACTCTCATAATTACTAAAATAATTTCTCATATTAAATAATTTACACAATTAAATAATAATATTTCATCAATTAAATAATAACCACAATTATTTTTAAACAATTTAAATAATTTATGTAACCATTAAATATTTAATTCCCGAATTACTAAACCAGATTAAACCATTAATTGATTCAATTAAATCACAATTCCAGATAACCGGATTAAACCACATTAGTGTCGACCGACACCACCTGTGTCGCTCGACACTCAGCCGATTGGTGGCGCTCTACACTGACCCAGTAGATCGACACCCAAATCGATTTACAGCAAACAAACGCGAAAAAAAACACAATTTCACAACTAAACTCGATCCAAGACATGAATATCAACCACTCAATCACGGAAACATCACAAAATCAACCATTAACCAAAACCCAATTCACAATTCTAGATTTCGCGAGCCTACCAAGGGATTGGAAGGGAGAAAAAGGAGATGAACAGAAAGAAACAGCAACCAACAACTCCAAAACCTCAGAAATCTCTCTAGAAACTGAAATTTTTCTTCTGTGCAGCCTATGTTCTCGAAAACTGTGCAAAAAGGAGGCTGTAAATCTTTTATTCGCGAAACCTAGGGCTCTCTGCCCTAAAACTTGACTAAACTACGCGGCTTAAAACAAACCGAATGGTTTGACACAAAGTCTGAAAACAAATAACTCGGTCTACAGATGTTACAAATATCCCCCACTAAACTGGATTCGACCTTGAATCCCAACAAAACATGTCTACCACGGACGACAAACCTAACTACACATGGGCAGAACCACTAGAGATCCTCATTTGATCTCCGAGACTCACATCTAATCATATGTCATATGTACGTTTCCCAGACATCATTACTCTTAACTCAATACTCTGCCGGAGAACAATATCACCCCGCCTACAGACCAGTTACGCAATTTCCAGATAATTAGACATTAATAATAATTCTCATAATTATTAAAATAATTTCTCATATTAAATAATTTCCATAACTAAATAATAATTACCACAATTATTTTTAAACCATTTAAATAATTTAATTAACAATTAAATATTTAATTCCCGAATCAAACCACTGAACCAGATTAAACCATTAATTGATTAGATTAAATCACGATTTCAGATAACCAGATTAAACTGGACTAGTGTCGACCGACACCACCTGTGTCACTCGACACTCGGCCGATTGGTGTCGATCCAGTAGATCGACACCCAAAATCGATTTACAGCACACCAATGCGAAAAACACAATTTCACAACATTAAACTCGATCCAAGACATGAATATCAACCACTCAATCACAAAAACATCACAAACTCAACCATTAATCAAAATCTAATTCATAATTTTGCGAGCCTACGGTCATTCGCTCACCTTGACAAAGGGACTGGAAGGGAGAAAAAAAAAAGATGAACAGCAAGGAACAGCAACCAACAGCTCCAAAACCTCATAAATCTCTCTAGAAACTCAACTTTTCTTCTCTGCAGCCTCTGTTCTCGAAAAGTGTGCAAAAAGAGGTTGTAAACCTTTTATTAGCGAAACCTAAAGCCCAAAACCGGACTAAACCACGTGACTTGAAACAAACCGAAACTGATTTCAGTAATTGATGTCGACCGACACCACCTTTAGTGTCACTCGACATCAAGTCTGAAAACTAATAACTCGGTCTACGTATGTTACAATTTCTATTTAAAAAGTCAGTCCACAATGGTAATATTAAAAGAGAGCAAAACAAAAATGGATTAAATTTTTTGATCCGTTTGCTAAATATTAGCTATCATAGTATAGTCTATATACATAACTAAGCTTGATACACCAAAAAAAACAAACTAATCTTAAAACGCACAGAAAATGATCAGATAGATATATAGAGTAGCCATAACAGCTAATGTGAGTCGATAGTCGACCCTAAACAATTGTATATCATATGATTCCATTATCAAAGAGACCTGATTATATTCATTAACATAACGGACGAGGGTTACAAGTGATCTTTGATTCTTTGGCGTAGTTGGATATTCTTAAGAATATGCTGTACCGTAACGCTGAGAACTTTTTATTTTGTGTCATTGTTCAAACCAAATCTCAATTCCTAAAAGGTGATACAAGAATAGGATACAAAGTATGTCATTTTACTATAATGTACTTATTCTTTTTATTTTATAAACGAAAGGATCTCCAAAAGTAATGACTCTAGCTATATTTATATAGCCAATTGCTTTAGTATACTCATTATCAGGCCTGCTCATTATATTTTTGACAGGATTCGACATTTTGTCTTTGTCAAAGTTGATTAAGTTTATTCAGTAGCGTAACATATATGTATATAGTTTCAGAGAGTAAAGTGCAGTTTCGAGCTTCTTCATTACTTACTACTCTTTTTCCCTTTTTTTCCAAATTGAGCATTAATTCTTTTTATTTTTTTCTCCTTTATAATTAATTTATATAGAGCTCTATATAAAATAATGGTCTTTATTTAAGAATGTCTGACCATAAAACTTGTGGCATGAAAGATTATTCCTTTGAAAATTATACGGAGAAGAAGAGATCATTCTCAGAATAAAACCTCCGTATATTTACGATGCACTATAGCATTGTACCGCGGAATATGCTTCTCTCCAGGATTTTATAAATAGAAACATCGAATTTTCAGGTTACAATTGTGGAGAGCTGAGATGTAATCAAAGGTGAAAAGGCATTACAGGGTAAGATCTCTATTGGCAGGAAACCATTACTAAACCTTTGCAGCTTTTTATGCATTGATTTGTAGTGATTTCTCTGCCAAAGGAGATTTGCCCGGCAATTCTTCTACGCCAGTATTTTAATAAGTTACATGTGATCGATCGATCAAAATCTGCAAATAAGTAAACTCCAGTTTTTCTTGTTTTCATGCGGGCATTGGTTGATGTTCATGCATGGAGGTAATGGGAGGTCTCTTCCTCTTTATATGAATATAGAAGGTGAGACATATTTTATAAAGTACAAAAGTTTGGGTAAAGCTATGTTATGTAATGTTCAGAACAAAAGATCCTATATATGTTATGTGCATTGTTTTTATCCATTTTCAGATAGCGGTCTAGGTTCTTGCTCTTAACGCATTCAAATATGCTTTATGCTCAAGTCAAGACCGTACGGAGATAAATTTCCTCCATCCACAGCATTTGCTCATCTCTTTATTTAATATGCTTTCAGGACTCTCATTTACTATTTTAGCCTTAATTTTTTTATGTAATCTGAAATATCATTTTATCTAATTCCTTTTCTATAAAACTAGAATGTCTGTAAAACAAAGCTAGTAGCTACTAGCAAAAGTCGTGAAGTTGCCTCCGAATAAAGCCTCAGCCGCATTGAATCACACATATCACTGATCTCTAATTGTATCTAGTATTTGCGCGCTTAGCTTCAAAACGAACCTAAGATGTACGAGAAATTTCTGAGATGCTAATTGCGGTATATACTGACAAACGATGGTGTTGCATGTTCGTTTCATACATCTAGATATTATTTTTATTTAATTTTAAAATCAGAACCCATATGTTATTTCAGTATTTTACTATAATGGTCTGAAGAACCCAATACTGTAAAATGATAATTCAGATATTGAATAAAGAGACGAAAAGAGTAACTAACAAGTATTGCAATCTAACTCTGTAGCAATAGTGCACACACACACACAAAACAATGGAGCAATATTCTTCTCATTTGTACGTAAATTTCTACATATGTAAGAAAATCGACGTCATCTTTCACCAGTACGTAACTAGCTATGTAAGTTATAGCTTATATAAATTTTGAAATACTGAAAATTGCAATAAAATTTATTTTTTCTTTATCAAAAGAAAAAAAGAAAATTGCAATAAATTTTAGAATAAGAATGTTATGATTCCTTTTAATATCAAGACCATAGCCTTAATTTTTCTATACTATACAAATTAAATTTTGAGATTTTATACTGTAATTGTTGTAGATGAACAAATTTTTGAGAAATCTATAACTGAGTTTGGAACTTTGGATTAACAAATACGAACTCGTAAGTCTGAATAAATTTAACCTTTTAGCCTGTAGACGCTAAAAAAAAAACACCAATATATATATATGTATATATTAAAATAATGAATAACATATTAAAATACAGAAATCAAAACTCAGTATTCGGCCCAAAACTAAAGTAGAAGCTCCTAAAATTATGCGAAGAACATTCCCACGGATCTTCCATTTCAAAGAAAAGAACCACTTTCTAGTTTCTACTTTTTCAAAACTTTTTTCTACTTCGTTACTCTTTTTTTACTTCTTGTCTCTTTAGTCATCCAATAGTTTTTTCTTTTTTTTTTTTTTTTTGGAAAGAGCATTTTATACCCTGTACCATGTTGTTCAATACTGTAGCACATTTTTGGAAAGCCAACAATAAATAGAGTTAACCACCGTATTTAGTTGCAGCTAACTCACCAAGGCATTTATACCCTTCTCATACCTACAATGGCGAAATAATAGAAAACAATTCCTATTTTAAACAATAAATCAAAACATCTGACGTTAATTTGTCGAATACTCGAATGGAATATACACATCTTTTAATAATTACTCCCAAAAACCCCCCATTAATTAATTTAAACCTGTAAATAGAACAAACTTAAATGCATCCTTCGTAATAGTAATAGCAATTAACAATAAAAACTACAGTCTTTAAAACATCTACAATGGTTCATTTCTAATGAAACAAGATTATAAGCTCGTCAAATATATATACTCCATGTGTTAGTCGCAGATTATTCTACACAAAGTATCTATATAACCTAAAATTAATTCTGGTTAAAGTTCATACTAATTCTGAAACCTATTAACCCTACGTAAAATCCACGGTAAATAATCAATGATAACTATTGATAAGTTACTTGGGATTCGAATACAGTAAAATATAATAAAAGAAAAGCATTTCAATTTGGATTTTTGCGAAAAGAGTTCGTAGGCATAAGAGATTATTCCCTTAAGATTATACATTAAGGACATCATTTTGGGAATCAAACCTCGAATCTGTTTTAACAACGAAGAAGCATCATACCACTGAATATCCGTCTTTGCAATGGTATATAAACACACCAATTCTTCAAGGGAAATTGTATTCTGAAGAGTAACATTGATATATATATATTCAGAGAGAGAGAGAAGGTGCAAATGCAATAACAGGGCAAGATCTCTATTGGCAGGAAGTCCCATTACTTCACTTTCGCATGTGTAATTAACTGATTATAACTTCACTATGCATTTTTTAGTGATCAGCTTTCTGCCAAAGGAGATTTGCCCGGTAATTCTTCTGCACCAAAATATTAATATAGTTAATCACCAAAAAAAAATATGTGGAAAAACCAAGATTTATTTTGCTGTGACTGAGGTCCGTGAGCGTGGAGTGCACTTCTAATCCCAAGCAAGGTATGTGAAAACTGAAAACACTTTAACTANCCTTTAACTATTTTTTGAAAAAAAAAAAAAAAAATAAAAAAAAAATAAAAAAAAAAATAATGAAGAAAACAGTCAATTCTTTTTCGGAGTTCTGTTTGGTTTATATCAATTTCGTTTAAATGATACCAAAATTAACTTTACGGATATACATTAGTATGGATATCGACAAATATCAAATGAGATGAATATTTTTACAACCGGTGCATTACCAATTTACCACACTATATATAGTTTCAATTTTCATTTTAATTTTCTAGTCTATTTTTGATTGGTTTGTTATTTGGATCATATATTGACATGTGTATTTCCCGTCTTTAAACTGTTTGTTAGCTCTAGATATTCTGATTTTTTTTGTACATAGAAATGCAACAACATTTTACGTTTACGTTTAATATTCATCACAACATAGAAATGCAAACTCAAAGGTGAACAAACAATCAGAATATCTAGAGCTGCAATCATACTCATATTATCACCGTTAGTTAAATGCTAGTTTCATATTATGAACTTTAAACTAAGCACAAAACAAATAGCAGTAACGTTCTAGATGAATTGTGATGAAACAAAAATAGACAAATTGCAAGTGTTAAACGATTTTAAAGAAGAACATTTAAAAGTTTTCACATATATTAAGAAAACAAATTAAAACTCAACAATAAATGCATTATTTTTTGTGGTAAACAATTTTCTTATGATTTTACACCAATAAGAATTCAATAAATTCAATTAGTTTTCTTGAAATTTACAATTAGTCATTACTCCCTATGTTCTTTAATACTCCCTTCTTTTTTTTAAGATGAATTTTTTAGCTATTTTTTTGTTGTTCTTTGAAGATAAATTTTATAGGTTTTAATGTATTTTTCTTGATTAAAGTAAAACAAAAAAATTCAATATATTTCTTGCATTACTATTGGTTTAAAGTTATTTAGTTTAGAAAATTTATTGAACTTTTACTTTCTCTTAATATGTGTAAAAAAAATAGAAAATTCATCTTAAAAAAAAATGGAAGGGGTATTTGATGTTTAAGATTTTTCTTTTGTTTCTTATTATTTTTCTGAGAGAGGCAGAGGCGATTTTGGAGAGTTGGAGGTGATTTCTGGAGTTTTTGGAGAGATTTGTTGCTAATCCATCTTTCTTTCCCTCTTTTCAATCCTTTCAAAATGAGTGCGTGACTGTAGGTCCGTTTATCACCAGAGATTGTTTGATTTAGGGTTTGATATTGAGTTTATGATTTGTTCTTGAGTTGTTCTTCATATTTTCGTGACTTGGATCGTTTATGGGGGTTGAATCCCATTGATTTCGTGTTTATTGGTCTGTTTCGAGTTGTTCTTTTGGAGTTGAGGCGTCGGGACGGTGTCGACCGACACCAGAGTGGTGTCACTCGACACTGTTGAGCTCGTGTCGATCGACACCTAGCTGGGGTGACGATCGACACGAGTGCTCTGTTTCGAGTTTGTTGAGTTTGGTTGGTCATTGCTGCTTATGTTATTTGTTATTGTTATGTGTTGTACTGTCTGGTGTTGGCGTACATGGCATGTAGGCAGAATGATCCACTCACTAAGTATTTATGATAATACTTACGCATCTCTATTCCAATGTGATGCAGGTAACATGAATGTTCAACCGCAGAATGAGGCCGAGAGACGATGAGGAAATTAGGCATTTGATGTTGCTTATTCTTTTGTGGCTAGCAAACAATCGTTTTTAGGTTGCTATTTTTATTTTAATAATGTAGCAAACATGATGTTTATGTTGCTAGAGTTTATTTACTTTATTGGTTATTAGTTTATTGTTGAACTCATTATTTGATTTAAAATTATTGATTTCTTTCGAGAATTTCCGCAATTGATATTTAAAAAAAAAAAATGGTTGTTTCACCTTCTAAAACTCTAATCTTGAAATAATTACTGTTGGGAAAAAATAACACCTATTGAAACAACCAGTCCTTTTTTTTTTTAAACAATGCGGAAGTTCTCGAAAGA